>CAXKVX010002319.1:0-74034 GCA_964058865.1 Eleocharis quinqueflora
AACAACAAATCCTCACTCTAAAAGAAAATTCCAAATCTCATCACAGTTCTAGTACAAAGCTCTCACACTATACAAATACACATATGAATCAAACCTCTCAAAAAACAAAAAGCACCAATCATACAAGCAAGCATCGCTATGTAACATGCTAATGAAAAGAATGTCACTCTTTAATTAGAAGAATCAATTGGAGCACCAGATCGAGCCTGAGATATCCTGTTTGCATAAATAGTTACTAGCCGCAGCTGTGTGCTACTTAGCCCCTCCAAATAAGGCAAAAAGGCATTTCCAAGCATGATATAGATATCCACCAGGCAAAACACCACACTCTAAACAGACAAACACAGTATATATATAAAAATATTAGGTCTATCATGAAATATAGGAATCCAAACAACAATTTGGAATGAATATCTCAATTCTTACTGGCTCAAATCCTTTTTACCACCTATTTTATTGTTTCAGTGAGGATCTAGGGCAGTGGTCACTTAAAAAGTATCGATCTGGTTCTCTTAGACGTCCAAGAAACCATATCAACATACCTTGCGAACATCAGGGCTTTGGTTTCCAAAAGCATCAAATAGTGCTGGTAAAAAGGTGGGCAACTGAGTCATCACTTCCTCCTGCGATAGCCTCCCAATGATCTAGAATAAAAAACAGAGTAACATGTTATGTCTGATGTGTTTTCCACTGCTTCATCTTTCTTGTTAAATGGGGAGTAACTGAAGAATTGCCAACAGCGCTATGGTTTCTTAATTTATGAAAAGGTGCTAATAGCTGCAGAACTTGGATCTTGCAAAATTAAGCCGCATTCTTTCTCCCTCTCACAAAGAAAAAGGAACCCTAAGCGAGGAAGTTGTGTCACCAGCTTCCCCTGCCTCTCCCTCCCTCTTCCCAACCCCCTGCCCCCTCTTCCCTCACCTACTCCGCCTCCCCCTGTGTCTTCCTTCCTCCTCCTTCCCTCTCCACCAACCTTTTTCTCTCCTGCTACCGACGACGTCCGTGTGGATTTCTGTAAATTGTCCTAGGTTCTCCAAAACAAGCACACTTTTCTATGAGTTGTCATGGCATCTGCCACCAGTCAGAATGGGTCTGGAGGAGCTGCTGCCAGTTTCATCACCGACTAAGGTTTGTTTCTTCACCCCTCTTCTTGCTAGATCTGCCATAAATCTGCTCTCCTTCGTTACCTACTATTTTACAGGCTCCACAACTGGTCATGTTTTGGGAGAAGTTGTTTTGTGTACGGGCCGTTAGGGTCTCATTTTTGTTGCTGATTCCCGATTAGAGGGTCAGCAGGTCAACAGGTTTGTGGCAACAACAGGCCATGGGACTGTGGATCCATGTAAAGAGAGTAAATGTATAGCGGGTTTGTGACTACAACAGGCCAGAGGATTTTGTGCAACGGATCAGCAGGTCAGTAGTTCCTACACAAATTAGCCATGTAGTCGAGAACTGGATTGTGTGAAAGCTGGATTAGTTGACGAAGCAAGCAAGGCTACAGAAACTGCGTCTTCTCGTTCTTTGGCAATCAGTTTTTTTTTTGTTTGATTGCAATAGAATGAAGTATGCTTGTACCTTTATATTTTTCTTTGTCTTGCAAGCTCCTTTTATTTGTTTAATAAAGATCAAGTAAACAAACTCCGCCTGTGTTGTTTTCAACATAGCCGGTCCCAAACCCAGAAAAAGGAGGGATGGTTGTGATAGGCTTGGCGAGCCAACGTGAAATCCTAGCCATTCCCATGGAGATGAAACCCAAGACATTGGATTTCATTTCTAGCCTCAACTTGTTTGGGACTAAAAGGCTTTGTTGTAAAGATTAAGTAAACGAAGTGTACTACTTCAAATAAAAAGGTTTAGAGGGATCAGTTGACAATGGATTTTCAACCTAAAAAAATCAAATAAAATTGGAAACTGGAAAGTAATCTTGTAGGCATGCTATTGGACACACAGATAGTTTAGTAATATTTAAGTATCGTTTGATAAGGCATTAAGGACCGTAAAATCGGACATTATTTTCAACATTATTGTAAAAAATATACATATTCACATCCTATTTCATAGATATGATATAAATAATGTTGGGTTCCAAATTAATTTTTTTAAATAAACAGTGGTCAAATACCCCCCCCCCCCCCTCAATAAAATGTATCAGTGTATCAGGACTTCTTTTTGAGGTACTTGAACTATCGATGTGCAAATAATATCAGAGAATGAGATACCTTTGTCAAACAGTTGATACAAACAACTAAGGTTTTCTCATCTTCACTGACCAACAATGGCACCACCACCTGTAATCATGTTGCAGAACACCATTAAAAAGCAAAAATGAAACTTCAAATATACTTCTGTTCCCAAATTGAATGACACATACCCCAAGACATCTAGACGGGTCATACTGCGACAATAAGATGTTTAGGCATTTGTGTGCCTCATCAGAAACCTGTAGCATAGAAGGTAAAGATGAAAACTTATATGAAGCTCAAGATTTTGCATAACCCGTAACACGTCCAAGTATGAATACCATGTTTGGAAAATTTGAAAAACGTTATTAGGTCTGTCTGACACCTTTTTATGTTTGGAAGAATGCAAGCTTCATACCTTTGAAACACGATCCATGGTCACATGAATCAACTTTTCAAATACAATCTCAATCGAATCTTCCATAGCACTCTTCTGAAAAAGAAAAGCAACAGCTCTAAGTGACACATTGTTCTATGACTGACAGTTCCAAGCAAACACAAGTGTTATAGTTGAAACCTGATTGCTGAGCATTTCAATTATTAAAGATAGCACAAGCTCTTTCACTGATGCCTCGTAGTCATCCAACACCTCAAGAACAGCAGTCAAGATTTGATTGAAGTACTGACGCATGAATACAATATTCGTATTAGAAAATATCAGACAAGAAAACCATAAACACTAAACTATACATAAAGCAGAGGTAAAGAACTTGTTTAATATTAGCTGGCAAACCTTTGTCCATATGGAGGTATCATTATCACTCGATATTTTCACCAACTGTTGCAACGCTTCCCTATTCTCTGAGACCGAACTTACTTCACTAGCTATGCTTATCTGGAGATGGACACAAGAGGGAGGAGGGGGGGAGAGAGGTGAGTATCATGAAAAAACAATAGGAAAAACTAACAAATTACAAAGAAAGGATTTGCCCCAGTACCCGATGAAGAAGTTGTGGTATGCTAGGCCCGTTATCCACGACTGGGCTGTTGTTAACAATACCCACCTTCTCTGGCAAGGTGCTCATCTCTTGCATTGCTTCCCCAACTTTGCCATAGCTGGTACCAGTCTGAACATCTGACAAAACCAATTTACTCAAATCCAACCTCGGTGTAGAAATCGAACTCTCTATGTCTATATTCCTCTCTGCCTTATCAAAATCATTGCTTGCCCATGTACCAACAAGATCAACACCATCGAGGCTTCGATGGGTTTGTTCTTGCATGGAACTGGATTTGCGTGCAGAATCACCCGCATCAAGTGAACTTCCAGAGTACCGGCCAAAATGGTATCCTTTTTTTGAGCTGAAACCAAACCCTTCTTCCGGCGAGTTGCCCAAATTCGTATCAGTCTCATACGACTTGGGCCTCTGCCTCTCTTTCTTGCTCTGGAGGAAATTTACCAAGTCAACTTCAATTCGGGGTGTGTACTGCTTTAGTGCCCTCCTAAGAGAATTCTGTTCTTCAACAGATAAACTCAGAATAAAGTTCAACACAGCCACCGAATCAAAGTGGGAATAAACTGCAATAATTCCAGAAATAGATGCTTCCTTCAATTTTGAATTTTTGTCATTCACCAGTGGTGCCAGCTTGGCGAGCCAAAGTTTTAAAAAGCCACCATTGCTATATGCACCTTCTGGGTCGGCCACATGTTTATTAAATGACTTGTTTGCAAACTCAATTACTGCAAGTTTGGCCTTAGGAGATCTCTGTTCATCTAGAGACCGCAAAAGTGCCGGCAGCATTGTATCAGAATTGTAGGTTTTACCGACTATATCTAAAGTACTTATGCAAGGCTGTCTGACAAGCTCTTTGGGATCGATAAGCCTTGAAAATACATGCGGTAAAATTCTCTCAATGTAGCTCTCAAATGGCTTTTTACAGGCCGGTATAATCTCGGCAAGAGTTGACAAGGCTGCTTGTGCAACTTTGTGGTGTGGATCATCTAAGTAGCGAAAGAACAATTTCATAACCTTTTCAAAGTTTTGGGTTAATTCTTGTACCCCCCTTGGTCCCTGTTGAATCAAACCTCTAAGAAAATTAAAAGCTGATACACGTGCAACCCAGTCAGAATTCGGACTAAGTCCCTCACTAAGTGCATCAGTTAAAGAGGCTGGGGTATTATATGTCATTTCACTAGGTGAGACCTGACCATCATCAAATATGTAGCGGCTGACTGATGTAGCCCTTTGTGTGGATTGCTTGCGCGACAGAGGCCTCTGAAAGTTCGGCACATAGCTGCCTGAGTGTGAATCCCTATATGCCATATTATCCAAATAATGTCTGTCCATGTCTATGGGCCGCTCAGTTTGTCGTTTCGTATAAGAATGAGATAAATCAGGTTGATGTGCCCCATAATAGGCAGACCTGGGGTTGTTTCTTGAGGTCTGAATCTGGGAGGTCATGTTATCTAGATGGTATGAACCACCATTTCGGTAAGTGCTGCTGGTACCGGTTTTGGATACAGTGGGCAGGGTTGAGTCAACCAGTGCATTGTGTAGAGAGAGGTGGTTCAGTGCTGGCATCTGTGAAGGTGTGTCCCGAGGAGCATCAACACCTGCAAAGCAATATAAAAGCATAAGATGTTGCTTTCTCAATTAGACATTTCTAGAATTCCAAAGAGATGAAAACAGTCAGCTGTCAGCCAAGATCAAAATACTGACAAATTTCCTACAAATTTGATCTCTCTTTTCTGAAACTAAAAAATCATGACATGAATCGAACTTGGTGAGAATCTAATCAAGACATACGTCATATTTCAATGCAAGCAAGCATGTCAACCATGTCAGGTACTTTGTTTATGAGTACATAGATAGCTATACCAACTACCAACAGATACTCCAACATGAAAAAATAAATTCATTCAACTATTACTCATATATATGCACCAAAAATTAGTTGTATAACCAACAACAGAAGAGGATTAAAGGCGAATCTCGGTAGACAAAGAATTGGACTCATCAAAAATCAGAAGATCTGGTCTCAATGTGCAGTGCATCCTGGTAACTGGTATAGTGAGCAAAATATGATTTTGAATTTGAAAGAAAATACCAAGGTCCAAGCTTGACGACCGCACAACTGAGAAATTTCTATTAGAAGCACCTTTCAACAAACTCTCAATAGCTGTCACCTTCTGCTTGCTCGAACTGAGAACACTCTCCAAGCTCCTCTCAGTAGTTTTGTTAAGCTTTGACTGAGAGAGAAGACTTGTAGAAGAAAGGGAGAGCTCAGAAGAGATGGTCGAGGCACTCCTATCCATAGCTACTATAGCCGAGGTGCCATACCCAGGGATAATATTGGGGCCTGAAGTGGTGTGGGAGGTGCGAGAGAGAGGCGTGGGACCACCTCTGTCACGAAGAGCTGGGGAAGAATACCTTTTGTGGATTCCGCCGTCTTCTTCATTAATTAGCTGCATTTCATATAGAAAAGTACTATTATTAGTGGTAGCAACATTTTGCACAAAATTTCATCATTTTTGTTCCTTTAATTATGTACACATGTAAGAGTTGAAAAACTTGCTAAGAATACAGAACTACAATATTACCAAGTACATGGTGTATGCTAAGCATCATTGTTTCCTTTTTTAGGCATTTATTTTAGTTTCCAAGAAACAATTATATAAGACTACAAATGCCCTTTTATCCAAAATATTAAATTATCTCAACAGGAAAGACCACCGAAATAATGATGTACATCAAGTATCAGTGAAGAACTTGTTCAAGAGCACAGAATAGATGATACTACGAGCACATCCTCTAGATAACATCCTTTTTTTCTTAAGGCAGTTGGATTAGTTGCAGTGAAACAATTATTATAAAGAGTGTACAAATGACTCCATTTTTCATGCCTCCACTTTCTGAAATCTTAATAACAAAAATTTTTAAACTCAGAAACAAAATAAAACCATTGGAAGCGATCTATATTACTCTGTACATTCTACATGTGTAAAACATTATGATATTTAGACTTTGATATGAAACTAATCAATAACTAGAAAAGTCCATGCCCAAGAACTGAATTCTACGTTTTGAATAATAAATTTAAAGATGGAGGCAAGGTGGAGGAATTTGAACTGCTTCATATAGAAATTATAAGAGATGTTCTTATATCCAAAATTATATCATCCACAGTATATATTTCATTTGAAGATGAAGATGAAGATTATTAAACAAATAAATATGATACCCTCTGTATGGATGGATCAAAAGACATGAAGAGACGGCGCGACCTATCAGGCCAAGTCTTCGAAAACATGCGGTAGCAAGTTCTAGCAATTGATCTCACCTACAGAAGTTGCAACGTATTAGCCATTGTCAAAAACGAAATGCAACTAGCGCACAAGCTGGAAGTAAATTTCAATTGTGAAGACCATGATGTCATGTAACATAACAAGATCAAAATCAGAGATCTATCAAACAAGTTCTACTCATGTTTCAATGTCTGTCAACTGGCTGCTCCAACAGATGCAAGCATGTGTGTACAAACATACAAATAAAACAGAGAAAAGAAGCAAAAGAACAGCCCACCTCACTCATAGCATCAGCAACACAGCATTTAATGAAATCTTCATATATATCAGCTGACCGTTGTATCTCTGGGGCATCAGCCCAATACTCGAGTACTAGAAGCGCATACTCACAGCACCTGACTTAAAAGCTTAAGTCACTTCTTATTGTAATTGTTACTCTTTCAGGGACAAAAGATATATTTCCAAATTTGCTTACTTTAGAACCACAAGGGAGAAAATATAGATAAATATAAGATACCTAGCACGAAGCACTGCACTTCGATCATTTTTAGCTGCGTCAGCAATCTTTGGCAGTACACGTGCTACCTTGCAATTTCTTAGTATCTACAAGGCACAGCAGAAAGATCAATACACACAATACTAGTATGTAGGTAATTACAATCTCAAGCAAGAATATAAAAGGTAAAACGTAAGTAACTACCTGCAAGTAAATGTACAAAATCCTAAAAACCACTTACAGTATTCAAACATAACATACTACGTCATGTGCAAAAAATTATACTTACAGTTTTGATGCAATTATCAGCGGATTCAGCAATGACAAGGACAGTTATCACAACAAGCTTAAATAGTACCTGAGGGTCAAATATTTGTTATTAACAAACTATCAACCTGAAATCAACCAGGAAAAGAAATTAAAGTTTAAGATTATTACTGGGATAAATATCTCAGCAGAGGCTTCAAAATCACCAAGGAGTTCCTTAGATAACACATTTAGCAAATGGCATGACTGAAAAAAACGTGAATTGTAAACAAAAAACACACAGACAAATAGCATACAAATAAAACAAAGGTTATTAAGCTATTACATAGTGTTAAAGGATAACAAAACTGTACCTGTTTTACAATAGTAGACCTACGATCTGATAACTGAGTGCATAGAGGTTGGACTAGTTGCTTCAAGAGCACAAGAAATGATGGATAATCGATTGCACCTGACAGAACATTCCAAATTTTTACTATTAAAGGGAAACATTCAATAATACATGGAGTTTCAAAAAATCTTTCGAGGATGAAATACCTCCATAGACCAAGGCTTCAACTCTTTGTAGGGCGGCTATTCGGAGAGACCAATCTTTTTCTGGTACAAGAGTAGATGCGATCTTCTCAAATTCTCTTACCAATTCTTTTTCAGAGTATACCTTTATTGGATCAACGAGCTTTTCAGTAATATAGCCATCTCCTATATTGTGTCAAAAAAAAAGACGATTAAGCTTGCCATGCAAGTAATTTGGAGATTTTATTTTTATATTCACTCAGATTTTTACCAAGGGAGAACCTTTTATATTATTAAAGTACAAACAGATCGGAGGTGATTAATGGTCTAGATCGAGGAGGGACGATTGATTACGAAGAAGATCTAGGCGATCGTTTTGATCGGAGAAGTTTTGATCGTTTTGATCGGAAAAGTTTGCCGAAGCTTCTGAACAGATTTGACGGAACCCTAGCCTGCACTCGTGGTCAAAGCTGAATCTCAGATCTGCTGAGATGCAACTCGAGCTTCGCTACCGATTAAAGCAAGCGTCGAGAAAGGGTCAGCAACCAGTTGGATCTGACGAGGAGGGGGATGAAAGCCTGAGCAGTCTGAGGGTGAAATCAAGTTGATAAGGAGGTGACGGTGTGGTGGCAGATCAGAACAGCAGGTGGACGTTTCACCGTGCTGTCAGAGGGGCTGGTGCCGAGGTGTAAGAGATCGGTGGTGGTTTTCATCGAGTTGTCGTCAGGTGGAACCTGAGTTACAGAGCTGGTTGAGGAGGTGATTACTCATACCTTGCTCACGATATAGGCAAGGCACTGACGAAGCTTTCCAGACTCGGAGGCTAGTGATGTGGCAAGGGAGAGACTAGAACAATGGCTGGACGAGATCGTCTCTGAACTCGGATGCTGTGGCGGTGCCAGAAAGGCACGAGGAGACCAACTGTCGAGGGCTGAAGCTCGGAATCAGTGATGATGACACCGAGTTCCTGTTGTGAGGCGCCTCCCTGTAAGCTGGTATCGAACTGTGAAGAGGGGTACAAGTGTTGTGCTCCCTGTTCGAACTGGTATAGCACTACAAAGGGTGGATGATCGGTGGGGGTACATATCAGATGTGTATGAGATAGTCTTAGTGATGTGTACCAGTTGACCTGAGAATGGATACCAACATATCAACTGATAAGGGGGTCGTGAGAAAACAACAGAAAAATCAGTTGGTTTGGGTAGAGGATCTGTGATCAAAGTGTTAGGGCCAGGGAAATAGGATTAGAGTAGTGTGTTTTCAATTAGTTGATTTGTGCTTTGATGAAAAATTTGGGTTAGATTAGAGTAGGGTTTAGATGTTGTGCACGAGAAGATTATTCGTGTGTTTGTGTGTTTTTTGTTCTTTTGTAACTTCTTTTTTTTATGGAAATGGAAGTGGTGGGATTTTAAGCCCACTTATTTCAAAAAAAAAAAAAATTAAAGTACAAAGCCAAAATGTTGCCTGGATACTAACAGAGAAAGCACATAGAAGCTTACAAACTAGAACAGAAGAGATGAAAAAAATATATGGAAGTAATATGCTACCAGCAGTAGACTACTCTTATGCTACCATTACAATCTTAAAATCAAGGACTGAATAAGAACTTCATTGAATACTATCGTTAAGAATTCTAGTATGGCTCTTATTACGTCTGTTTTAATATTAAGAAAATAACTTGCCAGCAAGCAGGGAACTCTCTCTAGGTGTGCTCTTGGCCTTTGGGCTGCTCCTTTTAGGGTTTGAATTATATGACTTCGTCTCTGAAGGGACATAGGGACCAGCAGGGCCATCAGATTGACGAGCTTTCGGTTCCACCTTCTCTACTCTTGCATTTATTTCTTTCAACTACAATTATTCAACAAATATTCTCATATCCAAACAAAGAAGTAACTGTGACTTAAAAAAACAAATAAAAAAAGGCCAAGCAACAATAGCTAGTCATTTTATCTCATAGAACCAGCTGAACTTTAATAAACCTATTAAGCTACTTAGTTATGTTACAGGTAAACTGATGGCATGACCAACATAACCTAGCTGAGACAGGCATTGTAGTAGTTGGTATGTTACTAATTTACCAACCCAGTATAAGCCCAGACTTCAACTCATAATGCAATGTCCAAATGCTATGGTCACAATTCACCAATAAAAAATGATACTCGTAATAATAAAGCTCCATGTATTATATTACCATGAATGATGGGAGATTATGCCGGTGCAGCTCTTCGTGAAACTGAGGTCCCATTTGCTGGTAAATATCCTGAAAAACATGATTGTAAAAGAAGTCGTGCCAATTTAAATGTACAAGGTTCATAAAAACAACAGTAACGTGTTTAATTTAAGTGCTGGCATAAAGTACACTTTAGTCCTGTCAAAGTTTTGCAAGTAATGCACATAAGCAATGTTATAGTACCTTTATTATAAGGTTGTTTGGGGGTAATTGACAGAGAACTTCAGTTTAATCAAACAAACAAAATACCTACCTCAATGCATGCCATAGCTGCATCTCTGACACTTTGATTTGGATCATTCAACAAATGCAATACCTGAATAGCACAGATTGTTCACACATTATAGCGATAACAAAAGGTCCTCAAATATCCTAAAAGGATTTTATCCCAAATCAACTGAGGCTAACCACTTACATTTGGAAGCAAGGCACGTAAAAGAGGGAGCTCGGTTGCGGCAAACAGACCTACAGCAGCTGCAACTGTTCTCACAAACTCTTCTCTTACTCTCCAGCTTTTATTTGTCCAGGCAAAGCTACCAGCTCTCTCCACAATAATTGTGGGTGAAGAGACCTATTTATAGACAATGTTTTAATTGGACCCAGTTAGACGCTGGAGTTCTACAATGAAACTATGAAAGACTGCAATGCATACCATAATTTCTAATTTCAAGTTCCTTGCTCTAAATTGTGTACCCCTCACAGAACAGAAATAGCTAATTTTAAGTAAATCACCACATTTTTCCCTAGCAACAAATAAGTAAACTTCCCAGTACCATCTCTCACTTACTCTACAATGTAGCTTTTATAATTTCAGACATGCCTTACCTCCATGAGAGTCACCAACAGCTGCCGCGCAGCATCCCTGACAGGCTGTTTCCCATCTCCAAGCCTGTCCACAGCCGCTGGCACGAGAGAATTCAGATGGATCTTGAAGTGCTCTCCAGCAAGCACTGCTGCGGCCGACAATGCCTGAAGCCCTCCTTGCGCGACCCTGAAATTCCCGTCCTTCAACAGATCCAGACAACAATCAACCAGAGACGCTGTTTCGGCCGAAGTCAAGGCCCTACTGGATTTCTCCAGTGCCTCGTGGAGTCGCTCTACCCCGGCCATTCGAGCCTTGGTGTCTTTGCCTCGCGACATCTGCAGTGCCTCCTCCATTGCTGGCGGAGGTTAGAATGGTGGTTCTAGTCTAGGGTTTTTGCGGGATTGACGGAGATCGGTGTAAGGATTGGATCTGGTTCGGTGAGAGGGGGAGGAGAGAGAGAGAGAAAGAGAGAGAGAGAGAGAGAGAGAGACAGAGTGTGAGTGGGAGTGGGGAAGAGGGAACAAAAGTAAAAAAAAGTTAGGTTGGAAGAGATGAGAGGGAAAAAGAAAAAGGTCACAATTCTCTGTGTCGATTATGTGATAGTTTTGTGTCGCAGTTCTCCAAATGCGTATCTTGGTGCAGAGAACACCGGTTAGCTAAAGAGGCCTGTGACTCGCTTCAAATTACCTTGTGCAAATGTGCAACAGAGAATTTATACTTACGAGGGAAAAGGTTAAATTGAGTATTTTACACTGGAGAATTTATTTTGTACTTGTCGTTCTGAACCGGCGTTTATGACATTTTAAATTAATCTTGAATAATTTTATTTTGAGGCGAGTTTCATTAGATTATCATTTGTGTTAGACATATAACTTTTTATATGAGAAAATAAAAAAATTAATGTACGGCAGCATCACTTAAATTTAGTTGATAAAATATAACTTGATTGTATTATTGTTGATGTAAAATTAATTTGATTGTACAATAACTAATGACAATCAATAATAATGATTGATTAGCGTTTAAAAAAATTTTATAGTGGACTCGCTCTTTTTATTGTGTGTAAGGTTTATTTGTTAAGAACGAGCTCTCTTAGCGTAGTGGTTAAGAGCAACATTCTATGTGTGAGACAGTGAGAGTTTTTTAGTTTGAAATTCAGTAAAGACAAAATATTAATGGAAAATTTTAGTTTAATTTTGAGATATTCAAAAACAAAAATCCTCGACTATTACTTAAAAAAATTATTTGATTGGTTAAAAGTATTACAAAGAAGATTGTGACTGAATTTTACCATAAAAAAGTTCGTGACATATAAAAAATAACTATTTTTTCCTTTCTTTTATGACACTTATATTTTATATTATTATTCTCTTTCGGTGACAGAGATGAGAGAATACTGAATTGTCATTGGTAATTATATGCATCTGATTTTGTTTGAGATAACCTCTGTAATATAGCAAATTTCCCTTCTTGTTTGTGGCAAGTTTTAATTCTTCTATTTTTTTCTCTCTCCCTTTTGAATGAATTTGATCGCTCAAATTTTACGATTTTTGCATCATTCAGTTATAATCACGGACAGTGACGAAGTCGGGAGCATTGGCTTTCTCGTGATTTGTCAAAAAATGTTTTATTTTATTAGTAATATTAGAATTGTCCATTAATTTACATCAAAAGATGTCTAAATTGTTTAAATAGTTGAATTTGTTACGTAAATTGTTGTTAGTTTGGTTCCGTCACTAATCACAGCATGTTTATAGAAAGCAGACAATTTAGATGTTCATAACAAACTATTTTAACTCATAACTGATATATAATTGGCAACTATATATTGTATAATCTTGATAAATTTAAAAAATAAAGTTTAAATTTGGAATTTAATATTTTGGTCTTGTAGACGGGAACTATATCATCAACATATTTTACCTATGTAATATGATGGAATTTTTTCATTAAGAGATTTTAAATTTCAACAGTTTGAATGTAACAATACTCGATTTATCGTTTGTTAGCTTTCAATATCACGTAGGATTCTTTTAAGAAACCACACAAAAAAAAAGAAAGCAATCCTGCAATGAATGAAATTTAATCGAAATTATTGGACAATCAAAGTCATTTTCTTATGTTTCCTTTCTTCTACTATATGCTATTTAATAAAATTTGAAATAAGCAACATCTTGTTTTAGTTGTAAAGAAAACTTTGTTTGTTTGTTTTTTTTTTTTTTTTTTTTGAAGAAGAAGAAGAAAGTAGGCTTTGGCCTACTTAATAATTTTCAATAAAAAAAGTTTATTACATGTACATTATTTTATTGAAAAAAAAAGAAACAGAAAACAAAAGAAAGAAAGGAAAAGAAAAAGAAAAAGAAAAGAAAAAACCTCCGTATTAGTGGAATTTTGAGCTAGTTATAACTATCTGGCGACCTCGTTTACTATTTTCATTGTTAAAGTAATTGGCGAGTTTTAAAGTACATAAAATTAGTGCTTTGGAAGCAGAGGAAATTGTAACACTTTCTGCATTATTTGGTTTAAAAATAACTTCGAGTCGGTTGATCACTTCTTATGAAATGCCCACTTGCTCTTTCGCTTAAGTTATTGCTTTCACACATCATCTATGTATAAATGTTATGAATAAATATATCTTGAGTAGGAATATAATGTTTCTATTTTTGTGCTTTTTTATGGTGCTTTCAAATCTACATTATTCATTAAAATCAATGAATGATTTAAATTTAGTTACATAAAAAGACGTACATGATGAACGGTGTGGATCCTGAAGGTACAATAAAATCACACAAAAGTGGAGGCATTATATTCCTCCTCATATATCTTACCTCTAACATCATATTTTTCAATGCTTCTACATATGTGATAAATGAAGTCTTTACAGTTAAGATTTAGTGAGTTCTATTTGTCACATATAATAGACGGGCAGATTCAAAATTTTCGTCAGAAATTCAAGATTTATGATTTATGATTTTTTCAGGAGATTCAAAATTATGCGTAGTATTAAAAAAATCATATTATAAGTATATGTTAAAAAAATTTCAAATTCATGATCAATTTTGGAAAAACAAATTCCCGAGGTGCAGTTGATCCCTCTACAGAGGCGGAAGCATAATTTTAACTTGAGGGTGCCGAGATCCGAAAGTTACTAATCTACAAAATATTAACGATAACAAATAATATTTTGAAGTAATTATATATCAACTTGTAAATATAAAAATACTACATGCTAATTAAATAAGAATTTTTTTATAAACATAATTCAATACAAAATAAGTCGAGTTTCTATTACATTTGAATATTCCGATAAAAATTACCTATCTATTAATTTTTTAACTTAAATTTAGCTCTAGACTATTCAAAAGGTCATACAAATTTTTAATCTCATCAAAAGTAAATCTCTCAACAATTTCGTTTACAATATAGACATTCATGTAATCTCGAAGAATTTCATCTCCCTTTCTTGTTGATATAGAGGTCAAATGTCCAATTTTTTCTATCTGATATTTGTAGACATTAATTATTGTAATATATTTAAGATGTAAAATATGAAATGTTGATATTATTCTAAATCATGAGTGCATGCAATATGCATGATGAAATTCATACCTTTTTTAGAGTTTGTTATATGTAACATATAATTAAAAAATCAAAACATATATTTGACAATTATAATGTGCACGTCCTTCGTGTAGAACTAGTTAATTATTACTTTTTTCATACTTGTAATTCAAGTTCCAGATTAGTTATACCATAAAATATTGAAATGATTATGGTTTAATCAAACAAAATATTTTCAAGTTCAAAATTATCATATGTAGAGAATTTTAATTAAATGTGAATCTAAATACAATATACTTAAATTGTATCATATCGTGATGAAATAAAATCAATTCAAATGTGAAATAATAATAATATTAAAAATAATAAGATCTTTTAAGATCTTTTCAATCATAGCCAATAGTAAAATATTAAGAACAAATGTATATTTAACTCTTTATATATAACAAATATACACAAAACAATTGAAAGCATCATTAAGTATAATGAATTGGTAACAGTGGAAAAGTACATTGCTATCTGCATGGCCAACCTATGAGTTAAAGAGTTTGAATCCTCCAAAATGGGCCGCAACATTATCTTCTCTTTTATTTTTATTTTGCAGTATTATCTTTCAATATTTGATTTGGCGCGTTCATTGAGTTATTTTTTATTAGAGGGTGTCAATACAATGATGAAATGTGCTGAAAGAACTGAATATCAAAGATCAAGCATATATATCAAAAATATTGGAAGATGCCAGACACAATTGCAAATATTAGAATTTTTTCTTTCCGAAAAAGAATTAGTAATTACAAAATTGTCTAATTTTTTATGGTAATTTTTTTTGCAGTGATGGAGAGGTCGTGGAATCAATTATAACAATCTTCCTAAATTGATAAGGTGGCAAAAAATTTCATCTTTTGTGTGTGCATAGATGGAGATGTTTAAAGACTTAGCTAATTTATCAAGTCATTTCCAACTTTCTAAATTACTTTTGTTAGTGTCACGTTGGATTGAGATGCTCTTACAAAATCCCTCATATATTCAACCTTTTATTTACATAGTATTTTACGGTCTTAGTATTTTCAGCGCTTCTACACTTGTTAACTTGTAGTAGTACACAATGGAACGTGTCATTGCAATAGTGGTAGCGGTGACGATGGCAAATATCTTTAACAATAGTTGTTATAGTTGTTGTCGTCATCGTTGAAACTAATGTCTTTATTTTTATTTTATTTTTTGTTATCATATTTATTATTATCATGATAGTTCTTTTCAATAATATTGACATTTTTATATTGTTTAAATTATGTTATTTCGATATATTGTGATTTATTATTGTTAGAGTATTTTTTTATTTCTATTGTTGTTATCTATCGCATCCTACGTATATAAAAATTGAACATGTTTGCTAATGTGATCATTAATAGAATTTGCTACAGTTATTATTTAAAAAATTTCTGCCTTTTTTGTGTTGCCGTGGATTTTTTTCATTTCTCATTTTTGGATTATCTAAACGGTTTATTATTTTAAATTAGTAATCTATTTTTTAATTTCATTTTTTTAACGTTGTTAAATAATTAAACCAAATTTTTTTAATATTTTCTTTATAACAAATGTCATGTTTTTGTAATGTGGTATTTTTTTATTGGTGTCCTATTGTAATACAGAAGTTTAAAATTTAACTTCTTCGTGCGGAGGACGAGCATATACCTAGTTGTTATTATTAGCCATCATGATTATTATTGTTGTTGACATGATAATTATTATTATTTTCTTAAATGTCAATTTTTACTCTCGGACTTGTCCATGCAAAAAAAAACAATTTATAATAACAATATATAATTATAAAGTTATAGTGTTATACCTATACATTCATAGGCGAAACTACAAAATGTTATTTGATAGAGCAAAACTTTAGAGTGAATTTTTTTACAATTCTATTTAATTTTTTTTTAAATTCTATATTGTAATTTTGAATTGTTATTAGAAAGAACTTCGGCATTATTGCCTGTCTTGAATTCTAAAATTACCACTTAATAATATAAGATTGGAACGTGAAAAATACAATAATCATATGTGATTTATATCACTTTTTTATGCACGTATAAAATTACAATATTACAAAGGAATTATTTTGATTGGTATGGATAATTACAAAAATCTACTTACTGAATTATGATATCATTTGAAGTCTGCTAATTTTTCAAGCTCTTAACAGTTTTGAAAGGTACGTTAAATATAGCAACTTTTCCTGTACATGTAAGTATGCACTATAATTTATATTTATTGTTATTAGAGCAAATGTACTTTAACAACCAATTTAAAAATGGATTTAAAAATAAGGATTGGATTCATTGACAACCAATTTAACAACCTTGTCAAGGAATTTTCAAAATGGATTTAAAAATCTTAAAATAGAAAAAAATTGATTAAACAAATTCTTTATAAACTTGTAGATTGATTGTATTTGAAGTTTCATGCAATGTCAGTGTCATTTGACTTCATAAAAACCATCAAATAGTGAAACTTGAATGGTATAAATTTAATTATTTTATTTTTTATGAAATATCAAAATGGCCCTAAAATTACATGAAACTTAAAACACAATGGATCAATTCGTTCAATAATGCGTGTACAGCCTTTTTTTGTCTACAACATTTTTTTTTCTATTTTAAGAAAATTATGAAATTATTTTAAGTTTCTTTAAAGAAAATAATTGGTAATGAGTCCCCATCATTAAAATATAGAGGCGCAATGAAATTATTTTAAGTTTCGAGATAAATGAATTTAGTATATAAATCTCAAAACATTTTTGTCACTAATAATAAATACAAATTGATAGCGACAAAGGTAAGGCGAGATATCATGCATCACTCATTAATCATTAACCATGATTGTTTGGTGAGGATACAATTAATTACATACACTGATTAATTAGAAATTGTGGAGGGAATCTGCTACAGATTAGCTACTTTAATCTCATAATAAATTAATAACTGCCGACGTTAAATTAATGGGAAAATTATTAACCCTTCTATGATTCTATCCAATTGTATAGATTTCATCAGACGCTTCTGATAATGTTCGGTGCCTCCATCTCATAGCAAACAGATATGAATGAAGAAATCATTGTCTGAAATTAATTGACTTGCCAAGTTTTAAACTTTTTACTGTAACTAAGGGTTACAATTTTTTAAGTTAAACAAATTGGTGATGAAGCCCATCAGCCCATGGCCTCATTAATAGGGACATGTTCTTCTACTGTGCGGTATCGCGTCTCGACCACCAGAGGACAATCAGGGAGTTTAGATTTGGAGCACGAATTACGAGGAAATCGGACAATCCTGAAAACGTGCAGCATGGTGCCGCGCGTTTGACGATCTCATTCCCATTAATAGAGGTGAGTTGTGTGTTGTGTGTGTAACTGGAAAATAGGTACATGATAGCCAACTGACTAATAAATTATTTTCATCTACGTGATTCCATGAAACGAAGTTTTCTATGTGACTTTTTGTTCGCACAAAGAAGAGTTTTTGTTTAGATTGAAGATCAACGATTCGGACTAATAATATATATATATATATATATTTTTAATTATGTGCTTGACGATCGAGCGTTGAGTTTTAATATGAAGGTCTAGATCGAGTTTCGCAGTGAGCAGGAAAAAAAATCCGCAGAGAATGCGTTCATGCAGTATTTTAATCTGAGTCATGGCTGTGTTACACTAGCTTCCGCCAGTGTCTCCATCAAAAATCGAACGGGTGGCGCAAGTTACCCCGCCTTTGCCCCTCTGGAACTATCCTCTCGGGCATGTCGTGCTTGTCTATGTTCCATTGAGCCATCTGCTATGACAGGTGGAAGGTGCCATGTGCCAGCTGTTGTGTGTCATCCGCGTAGTAGTACAAATCGTCGAAGCGAGCGGTCTGGTCGGACGACAGTCGAGTCAGCGCGGTGTTGAGGCGTCCATAGTCCCTGTGAAGGGAACCATAGTGCCCCTGGAGGGAACAGAGATCCTCCTGAGTGCGGGTGTGTGACTCATGCAGCGTGGTGAAATTTTAGTTCAGATCGGCGTACCGAGCCGCCACCTGTTGTCGATGTTCATGTATCTCTGCTACCAGGTGCTTTCAAGGGAGTCGTACCTGCGCTGCCAAGATGTGTCGAGGTTGGTGAATCTCTGCTCAAAGTGGGTGTTCATGTCAACCATGTAGTCCATAAGTGCTTGGTTGGATGGCATACCCGGGTACTGATATGCGATAAAATGATACAGAGTAGGGAAGAGAAAGAAGGAGATTCAACACTCAATTCATTGATTTCTTTCTTGATATGATTACAGATGTTTACAAGGGTATATATAGAAAATCAACAACTAATCCTAACTGCCTATCCAATCGTATTGTGACAGCTCATCTAGAACATAACAGACTCAGTTTTAAGTCTGTTCTTCTTCTCCATTCGAGACGATACTGGATATCTCCATTGGTTCCATTTCTGCTGTGTTATCAGCCCCCCTCAAGCGACATGGTTGTGAGAAAACATGAAGCTTGTTCCGCAAAAGCTGAAACCTTGTTCTCGCTAGACTTTTTGTAAGTAAATCACCCAATTGATCCTCAGAACAGATGAATTTGATAGCAAGCTGTTTGTTGGAAACTTTCTCTCTGACAAAATGGTAATCCAATTCAATATGCTTTGTTCGAGCATGGAAAACAGGATTGGAAGCCAAAAACGTTGCTCCGAGATTATCACACCACAATGTTGGTGGTTGATTGATTGGGAATCGTAATTCTTGCAAGAGTGAAGATATCCAAAGAACCTCAGATGCTGTCACAGCAAGGCTCCTGTATTCAGCCTCTGTGGAGGATCTCGATACAGTTGGTTGCTTCTTTGATGACCATGAAACCAAGTTTGGTCCTAGGAACACAGCAAACCCGGTGGTTGACCTCCTGTCATCGGGACACCCAGCCCAATCAGCATCACAATAGGCGTGAAGAGATAGATTAGAAGCTGAGGTGAAAGATAGGCCATGAGTCAAAGTGCCTTGGATGTACCTAAGCACCCTTTTAACCATTTGCCAATGTGCTTCAGTAGGTTCTGCTAGAAACTGAGATGCTTTGTTGACTGCAAAGGTCAAATATGGTCTTGTAATAGTAGCATACTGAAGGGAACCAACAATTGCTCTATACAGATATGGATCTTGTAACTTAGTGCCAGTGAATTTAGACATCTGCAGTCCAGATACCATGGGTGTATGTATGGGCTTTGCAGAACCCATTTTAGCTCGATCTAGAATTGATTGAAGATACCTCTTCTGAGATAGATGTAGGGAGTTGGAGCTTTGAGTAACTTCAATTCCTAGGAAGTAGTTAAGTGAGCCAAGATTTTTGATCGAGAAATTCTGTTATAGAGAGACCAATAGAGATTGAATTGCAGTTTGATCATTGCCTGTCACCAAAATATCATCTACATAGACAAGAAGGTAGATGGCAGTGTGAGAGTTTGTTTTGATGAAAAGAGAATGATCTGCCTGGGAAGAACTGAACCCTTGGGACACTAGAAAAGTTTTTAGCTTAGAGAACCATGCCCTTGGTGCTTGTTTGAGCCCGTACAGTGCTTTTTTGAGTTTGCACACATGTGTAGGATGTTGTGTATCGACAAACCCTGGAGGTTGCTGCATATATACTGTTTCCTGGATATCTCCATGCAAAAAGGCATTGTTCACATCTAATTGATGGAATTGCCAGTGCTGTGACAAGGCTATGGAAAGAACAACCTTGATAGTGGCTGGCTTGACCACTGGACTGAAAGTTTCAGTGTAATCTAATCCCTCCTGCTGACTAAACCCCTTGGCTACCAATCTGTCTTTGTGCCTTTCAACTGTTCCATCAGCTTTGAGTTTTAATTTGAATACCCATTTTGCCCCTATAACACGGGCATTAGCTGGTGGAGGTACAAGATCCCATGTATCATTTTGTGCTAGAGCTGTAAGCTCATGTGCCATTGCATGTCGCCAGGAAGGATCCTTTGATGCTTGTGTAAAGCAAGTTGGTTCTAATGGGTTATCAGAGATGCCTGTTGAAACTGAGTACAGTTGATGATTTGGAAATTGTTTTGGCTTGAGTGTTTTTGTTTGTGATCTTGTGAACATGTGATGAGAGGTAGAGGATTGTACTCTTTGTGATGTAGATGGTTCATTTTGAGGCATTTCTGCTGTGAAACTTGGTTCCAGCTCATGACTAGAGGTACTGACAGTGGTGGTTGTATTGGAAGTGTGAGTGTTTGAAGGTAGAACAATCAGAGAGCAGAGACTAGAGGGTGTGTTTTGAACATTATTATGTGTAGTTTCAGTAAAAGGAAACTCATGCTCATCAAAAGTAACATGCCTTGAGATATACAACCTATTTGATGGTATATGAAGACAATAATACCCCTTGTATATGGTTGAGTAACCTAGGAATGCACATTTCTCAGATCGAGGCTCTAGCTTATGCTGATTATAAGGTCTTAGCCATGGGTAACATGAACATCCAAGAACATGTAACATGCTATAGTCAGGTTTTTGTTTAAAAAGCTTCTCAAAAGGTGAAACAGTGCCAGTTGGGTTAGAGGGTAATCGGTTGATCACAAACACCATGCTCTCAAAGATGTAGTCCCAAAATTGAAGAGGAATAGAGGCATGAATCATGTTGGCTAGCCCTAACTCCACAATATGCCTATGCTTTCTCTCTGCCAAACCGTTTTGCTCAGGGGTATACATGCAAGATATTTGAAATGTAATCTCAGGAAATTGTTTCATCAGTGGTTTAAACTCAGTACCTCCATCACACTGGAGAGTTTTGATTGTGGTATTTAATAAATTCTCAACCTTAGCTTTGAATTGAACAAAAATATTTGTTACATCAGCTTTGGAAGCACAACAGTATACCCAGCTAAACCTAGAGAATTCATCAGTAAAATGTATGTAATAGCGATTGCCTTTATTTGACACAACTGGAGCTGGCCCCCAGAGATCAGAGTGAACGACCTCTAGTGGTTTTGAAGCAGCTGTGGTAGAGGAAAGGAATGGAAGCCTATGAGACTTTGCTTGATGACAACAAGAGCAAAAATGTGAAGAAGAGGGCTTTATTGGAATAAAGTTGGCTTTGTGAAGTTTCTCTTGTACAGCAGAAGAGCAGTGAGCAAGTCTACAGTGCCAGAGATCAACAGAAGCCTTTGATGCTGTAAACACTCTATGAGATGGTGTGAATTCAAGCTTGTATAGTCCTTTACTCAAGGTGCCACACATGAGGATCTGTTGTGTACTCTTGTCCTTAATGAAACAAAAATCTGATGAGAATTCAATATTAACACGATTGTCAAGTGTTAACTGTGAAACACTCAGTAAATTTTTGGTCATTTTAGGCACAAGAAGAACATTTTTCAATTTTATGGTTGATGAAGCAGTGGCTAAGAAAGATGTGCCTGTGTGTGTGATAGTTAAACTATTACCATTGCCGATGTGAACTGCTTCTGGTCCAGTATATGGTTGAGAGGATGACAAGGCATTGAGATCATTGGTGACATGAGCTGTGGCTCCTGAATCAAGATACCAAGCAGGCTTCTGATTCAAGTGTGTAGCAGTTGGCTCAGCAAGTAAAGCATGATGAGTTGTAGGAGGGTTAGATTCTGAGGAGAGATCTTGAGACGCAGGAGAGGAAGAAACATTGTATCTGATGTCAAATCTATGAAAACAAGCTAGAGCTGTGTGCCCCCACTTGTGGCATATCTGACAAGAAGTCTGATCTTGATTCTGATTGTTCTGTCGACCTCGACCTCTTCCTCTTTGACTGTTGTATCCTCTTCCTCTATTTGATCTACCTCTGAAGTTGTTTGATCTGTAATTGTTAGCATAGAAGACAGAGTTGTCAGAATTACCAGATCCGGAACTGTCAGACTGAGTTGTGAGATGTACTGCTGAGTTTGACACAGATCGAAGATTAGTAAGGATTCTTGCTTCATGAGAGAGGAGAAGGCTACTGAATTCCATCATGGATGGTGGAGTGGATCTCATAGAAAGAGCAGTAACAAACGATTCATACTCAGATCCAAGTCCCTGAGCTGTGTAAAGAACTAATTCATAGTCAGAAACATCAGTTCCAATACTACGCAACCGATCAGCAAGAGTTTGCATCTGCTGGATAAATTGAGCACATGTAGAGCCACCTTTCTTGCTTGTCTGCAGTTGTAATTTGAGATCAAGAATCTTAGCCATGGATTGTGAAGAGTGAAGTTGACTAATTGTACTCCAAGCAGCAGCTGAGGTTTCACATCTCACAACTTGTGACAGAATCGAGGGTGAAATTGAGCTATAAAGCCAAGCCAAGATAAGTTGATCTTGCTGATGCCATGGCTCAAACTCAGGATTCAAGATTTGAGATCCATTTGCAGTATCAAGAAATTGAGGTGGAGAAGGTTTGGAGCCATCGATGAATTTTTCGAGGCCATGGCCTCGTAAAACTGGAAGTATCTGAGATTTCCATAATAAGAAATTCTCATTGTCGAGTGTTGTATGAATATGATGAGTGAACTGAATAGGATTTGATGTTCTGGTGGAAAGCGGAAGAGACGAATTTCCAGGATTCGCCATTAGCGAGCGTTTGCTCGTTTAATGGCTCTGATACCATAAAATGATACAGAGTAGGGAAGAGAAAGAAGGAGATTCAACACTCAATTCATTGATTTCTTTCTTGATATGATTACAGATGTTTACAAGGGTATATATAGAAAATCAACAACTAATCCTAACTGCCTATCCAATCGTATTGTGACAGCTCATCTAGAACATAACAGACTCAGTTTTAAGTCTGTTCTTCTTCTCCATTCGAGACGATACTGGATATCTCCATTGGTTCCATTTCTGCTATGTTATCATGCGGCTTGGTAGGGCTGGGAAGGTGCTCTAACATCGTCACCGACCAAGTGAACCAGAGGGGCCATGAGTGGTGCTTGATACCCCTCTGGTGGAGTCGCAATCCAAGTCCTTTGATCCTTTACATCGAAGTTTGGCAGTGGTAGAGGTATAAGGTCTCGGTAGAATGTGACATGGTAGAAGACTCCATTTTTCTCGGCTATCAAGCCCGTATTTTTGAGATACTTCATATTGAAAAGTGGTACCTCCGACAAGGGCGAAGCCACATGCACCCAGGGGGTGCAGCTGAACTCCCTGGAATTTTTTTTTCAAAAATGACTATATATATTACATTTTTTTTTTCAAAAATGATAATGTATTTGAATTTTTTTTTTGTACAAATGACAATATAAGATAATTTTTTTAAGAATAACCATCATTTCGACCCCCTGAAAAAAACCTGTAAATCTTGAACCCCCTGGCTAGAATCCTGGATCCGCCCCTGACCTCCGAGTCTGTCTTTGTGCGGTAGATGGTACCGATTGCGGGTAAGACTTTGAGGTGATATGCTAGGCGGGTGACTACTCCGATTGAGATGCCTCCTCCGGTGATACGATTTGCAAGGACCGCATCAATGTGCCGAATCAATTGTGAAGCAAGGTGAACGGGTGTGCATCCCTCTTTCTTGGCACAAATCATCGAGATGCCTCTTTCTCGACACAAATCATCGAGATGCCTCTTTCTAGACACAAATCATCTTGTAAACGAGTGTGAATCCCTCTTGCCTGTAGGTTTACAACACACCTACAAACAAATCAAAAAATAAATTTGAAAAAATCTCTCCTAAAAATAGCTTCTAACGAAACTTGAACTTCAGAACCTCCTTCATTGAGACTTTGTGTGCCACCACCCGTGTCTAGTGTAGAGCTTGGCGAGTGTGTAGACTTAGATTATTCGTCGTTCTTTGTGGTTTATTGCGTTTGTTTATTGATTCATCGCAACCTAACATCGCAACTTGCAATTTAGGCACGATGGATCATGGATGCAACTTGCAATGCAGTTCAATTTATGCATGGTATTGGTGGGTGCAACATGCAAGACTGCTCGGTCAGCTAGTACTCCTCGTGATCAACGCAAATGTTCCCAAAGGGGGTTAAAATCTGGATTCTCTATGGACATCACTGGTATAACCATTTCAGCGGCCAGCTAGATTTTACAATAAGTTTATCAGCTGAAGACGCATCCTCATCTTAAAAGGAAATCCTCTGCGGAACTGAAGTTCCGCACAGAGAATTTTTTTTAATTTGAGCTGTTGAATTAAAGATCAACGGTTCGGATTAATAATACAATTTTTCTTTTGAATCATATGATTGACAGTCGAGCGTTGATCTCGAATTCGACGGTTCAGATCAAAATCCATAGAAAACGGAGAAAAAAAAATCCGAAGAGGATTGGGTTCCTTACCCGAGTATGTGAGAAAATTAATTCAGAACTTGATTCGTTTGGTTTGACACGAATTGTATCCAGATCATGCTGACCCAAATCATTTTGGGCTCGGAATGGAATTATGGGCCTACAGGCTATCTTTTAAAGGCCCTCAAGTAATTATCCGGCCTATGTGAAAAATTATCAGAACTTATTGTGATTTACGGCCCGTTAATGTATTAATCATGTCGTGCGCCTGTCGCCTGTCGGACCCAATTCAATGTACCATCCGATCTGCGCTGTTCGTTCAAGATTAGATGGTCTAGATTGAGTATGAATCCTGAGCAGAAGCTTCTTATAACTTTTCACATCAGTTTCAATATAACTTGTTGCATCTAAAATAGACGGTTTAAATTTCTCTGTATTCGTCCTATGGAGAGAGATCTGGACTGCATCTGTGGTTAATTTGTCACATAATTTACTATGTAAAGCCAAAATTCATGACTGTGACCCGGACTGTCAGACTGGTAAAATAGAGCAATCAAATGATGTGCAATAGGTTCAGACAGGATCACAACTCATTCTTTACTGCTCTGAATCTGATCTAATCATATCCTTTGGCCTTGAAAGTTTGTGGGGCTGTTTACTGTTTTGATAGCTGCACGACAATGCAACAGTGCTCTGGTACCCTTGCACCAGCAGTTCATGACATGCCTACTATTTCATTAAATCTCCCTTTTGTTCTATTTATTGTATGCTCATTCATGTCTCTGTCTAAATTCACATTGCCAGTGTGGATTATTGCAATATAACAAGCATCGAAATACAAGTTGCTTATAGAAAGTTGTTCCTAATTAAATAGAGAAAGACTTTGATGTATCGGTACTTATCTTGTTGATATTGTTCGATATTTTATATACTGGCATTTACATTTTAGTGCTTGTTGCAATATATTATTATTCTGTTATATTTCCACTTTCATTCGTTCATTTCGTTACTTTTCGTTGTGTAGTTAATTTGACATTTTTCAACCTCTTAAGCTTATGCATGATAAATAATGGCATTGATTAGGAAGCTGCTAGATAAAATTGAATGGTTCAGAACTTCAGATCACTTACACAAGAAAAGAAATACACGCAATCAGACACTTGTGCTGAAATGATCACACACTGGTACCAACACGGTAAGAAGAGGTGACGGGGCCTTGGGCATATGCTATATTTTAAAAAATCTTACCCCACCAAATTTATTTACTTCACATGGCTGGGAACTTTATCTTGGTGTAGCTCTATCTCCCATCTGACATGGTACTAAATGACATGTGAGGTTTACTACAAAAAAGGAGAAATGCAACGCCGTTGGATCAATTTCTTCCTGTTTAGGTATTAGTTGTAATAATCAGAATTTGAGCTAGCACACAATCTATAACAAGTATCCATTATTAAAATTTGCTAAAACATACTATGTAGAGCTGGTATTATGTTATCTCGTTATTGCTTAATCAGTCTAAAAACTTGGCTATAATTTGAAGTGACTGGGAATCATGAGACCCACTTGAATTTTAAGATTGTCTTGTCATTATGATGCAAGCAGTAAAATTTGTAAAATCAATTAAAGTAAATCTTAGAGCATTTACTTGGGACAACTTATATTGAGTTACCAGAAGCCTATAATGATTGCACAAATTCTTTTGCATTTGAAAATTCCTTCTCAGTTGCCAGTGACATTTTAGCTATCAACTAATTTTTTTTTATCAGATAAGCTAAGCTAACACGAGAAAACAAACAAAAAACTTTAATTTGTAGGGAGATCTGAGCAACGCTCCAAAACTATCTGCAAAATTTCCCTGCTCGAAAAACATTCCTAGTGTAATATTAAATCAAAACATACAGATAGCACAAGTACGACCATGACCCGAGAACTTGCTAATCTTGGTTTTGGATCGACAAAATTTCTCTGTCAGTGCCAAACGACAATTTGAGAAAAAAAGTTTAGATATAGTAGCTAGTTTTGCATGCAACCAACAAAGCATGAAAGTCAGGAAATATAATTAATAATAACGATAAAATGAAAGCATAAGCAAAGAAAGTCAGTGTAAAACCGTGTGTTACTGCAAGTCTTGCCTACTACTTGATTATAGCACCTTTTAAGTTTTAATAGATTTCAACTAAAATAAATCTGAAACAAAAATCTCTCTTTTCTACTTCAAAGAACAATCTAAAACAAAAGTCAAGCTAAAACATATGCATGATGAGTACGGTTCCAATATTTATCTGCATTGGGTAATTTACTTGCATATAACAAAAAATAAACATGCATGTAATGTTATAACCTTGATTTCATAATTAAAACATAAAAGCACATTATTGGAGAAACTAAATCATCTATCTTCTCTCCAGTATATTAAAAATTTGGAATGATCAATGCTGATTTCATTGGTGTTGCCGGGGGTATTAAAGTCATTTCTTATGGAAAAAAATATTGGAAAACATATGTTTGAAGATTTAGTTCACAAAAATCAATTGAAAACATTTTTTTTCAAATTATTCTTGGTTAATCAAACAAGTAAGATCATTTGTAATATCTCTTTTACTGAAATGTAGTGTGCCGGAGAAAAATTCACAAAGGAAAGCTACAAATTTTATTAATTTCTTCGATCTAATCATCTAACTTCAATTAAAATTGCTTTAAAGGTTTCTTTTGTTATCGATTTTGCATATATTCAAATTATGGTAAACCACACCTATCCAAGAATGTTCTTCCTTTCAACAGCTAGCTAATTGCCTTTTAATTTATTTCTGTGGTCCCTCCCTCCCTCTCTCCTCATTCGCTCCTCACTTGTTCATAAATTTGGGTGCATGACGGAGACTAGCTGTATTATGATAGCTCAGCCCCTCTATAAATCAACATAGTGCATCACCTTTCAGCATTGCATCTTGATGCACTACAACCACAAAATTCCCAGCATAGGTAGTTATCACAGAATGGCTTCATCTCTGTTTCTTAACATCTATTACGCTATAGCTCTACTATCTCTAGCAACCTTTTCAAGGCATTGTGACGCAGCTAGGGCTTTCTTTGTTTTTGGTGATTCTCTTGTGGATAATGGTAATAATAATTTTCTAATGACGACTGCACGTGCCGACGCATATCCTTATGGAATTGACTACCCCACTCATCGACCTACTGGGAGGTTTTCCAATGGGCTTAACATACCTGATCTTATCAGTAAATCCTCTTCCTTACATATACTTTTACAACTTTGCTTCTGACGCTGTTACTTGATATCCATGTATCTATGTCAGCGAGTGCATGTTCTGATAAGTAAATCAGGACATGAACTATTACTGTGTTGTTTTTTGGTACTGAAGTCAACCAGTTTGGCATATGTCAGTTTGCATTTAGATCAGTAGGATTCTTTTGTCAGTGTTTATTGTTTTCAGTGACAATGAGACTGTACCAAACTTCAACAATAAATCTAAAAATATCCTTTACTTGGTAATGACCTTTTAACATGCGGCATAACTAAATTTTTTTCTAATTTGTCAGGTGAGCACCTTGGTTCTGAACCAACATTGCCTTACTTGAGCCCAGAGCTCCAAGGAGAGAAACTTCTAGTTGGTGCCAATTTTGCATCAGCTGGAGTTGGAGTCCTGAATGATACGGGAATTCAATTTGTAAGAAAAGAGTGCCTACTGCCTAGCTAGTTTGCACTATCCCTTATGAACAATTTTAGGTTTAGAATATCCCGAACTATAGTTGGAACTCTTTGTTTATTATTTTCCTTCAGCAAGATTTTTCATGCTGATGGGAAAATTCATGGATGGAAGCATTAATGCCTAATATCTTGAAATTGTTGTCCTGGTTTCCCCATGCTAAATAGCGTGACCTTTTTATTTTTGCTAGCCTTGATAGCACAATTAATTTTTGAAGGAAATGCCAAGAAAACAAATAACTAGTTAAATAAAATTTTCATATTATAATATCAGACCAGAAATTTTTTACCTATGTACCTGTCAATATATATCAGGTAAACATAATAAGAATAGGCGATCAGCTGCGATACTTCCAGCAATACCAACAAAGGCTGAGCACACTCATCGGAGAGGAACAGGCGAGACAGCAGGTCAACCAGGCACTTGTATTGATCACGCTAGGTGGCAACGATTTCGTGAACAACTACTACTTGGTGCCTTACTCTTTTCGCTCTCGACAGTTCGCACTGCCTGACTACGTCAAATATGTCATCTCTGAGTACAAGAAAATTCTTGGGGTAAATTTACTGTTCTTGTTTAGTTTCCAGATTCGACATTCTGACATGAAGAACTGTTGGTAGCTTCTCTAGTAGTTGATTGGGTTGAGCTAAAGGGCCATTGGCTCATTGGCCTGCAAACCAAATTAAACCCTTTCATTTTTAAAAAAAAAAATTTGACAAAAAAAGGACTACCTTGGGATTACATTTTTGTGTCCCAAATCCAGCCCTATTGATAATAATTCCTGCTCAGAATAAAACCAACTCTGCAAATCAAGAATAGTATCCGTGTTCCTTTGCAAGTAAACTAGCATCGGGTATTAGCTGGTTCTTTTAATACGTACCAAAACAGGTTTGGTGGGTGGTATGCAGTTTTTAACTACAAATATATGAGAGCTTTGTGCATTCTACCTTGGATTCTTGAGAAAAAGAAGAAAAAATGGAACTGACCAACATCCCATGAGTTTTGCAAAGGCACCTGTCCACTTGCTATATTAGAATTTCAGCCTCAACTAGTTTGTGAAATCTACTGGAGCAGTAAATAGTAATTAGTGAATCCCACTTTGGCCGGGTAAGGTTCTCCACTTAAAGAAACCTGCCCCCAGTAGTTAATTCATTTGCCAACATTTATTTCTTGTACCAGCTGGTAGCTAGACCATTTACAAATCAATCCAAGGATCCTAATTAATGGAACAGAGAGCTTGAGACTACTTAAATGTTACATTTCTCTTTATAAGAAACTATAATATCTGAAATTTTCTATAATCATCCTGTAATTGCAATCTTGGTTTTGTTCATACCAGTATCTGACCTAATTGGTATGATAGCAGTCAACAGATCTGTTGGGCCTTTCTTATTATGACTGAAGCTTTGGAATATAGAACTGCTAAAATTGGTATTTCTTATGGAAGCAGTATAGTACTACCAGGCCAACAGATCGGTTGACTGCTATCATACAAATTACATACTTCTTCCATACACTATCAAACCATTAATTTACTCGAGCAATGATGACATAAGAGTAAAGTACTATACATGATGAGTATCCATCATCTATACTTCAACCATAACTTAAAAGAGGCATTATTTTTTTATAAAATTTTCAGAGGATCTATGAGTTAGGGGCTCGCCGAGTCATAGTGACTGGCACAGGGCCAATTGGTTGTGTACCAGCCGAGCTAGCACTGAGAAGCCGTGATGGAAATTGTGACATGGAGCTAATGCGAGCTGCTGGTATGTTCAATCCACAATTAGTTCAAATAATAAATGAACTTAACAGAGAAATCGGCTCCGATGTGTTTGTTGCTGCCAATGCATACCAGATGCACTTCGACTACATTTCCAATCCACAAGCTTTTGGTGAGTATCCTAATACAGACCCTACTAATTGCATTGGTTAGGTCCAATGTCTGCACCATGAATATATTCACTCGAAACAACTGATAATTGTCTTTATGGTGGGATAACTAAATAGAAACGTGCCACTTTTATAAAAGGAAAAAAAAAACTAAATAGTACCAATACTACAACTTAAAGAAAAATGACCACTCGTAGTAGTTTTTTATCTATCAATTCAAAATACCAATACTTCATTTGTACCTGCTGATCAACATGGAGGTAATACTGGTTAGAGCAATTTTCCTCTTTTTTTTATTCTGTTCCTCGCTTTGTTTCCTGTTAGACCAAAAGTGATTTTTAGCAACAATAGATGAAAAATAATACTTAAATTCAAACTACATCAATAGGCAATTGAATTTAATTATGTGCTCTCCATTTTGTTAGGATTTGTGACAGCTAAGGTGGCATGCTGTGGCCAAGGACCCTATAACGGAATCGGATTGTGCACACTAGCATCTAATGTATGTCCAGACCGCAATGCATATGCATTTTGGGACGCATTTCACCCAACTGAGAAGGCAAACCGCCTTATTGTGAACCACATGTTCTCTGGCTCGACCGATTACATGCATCCCATGAATTTAAGCACCATTTTGGCTGTGGATGAAATGAAGAATTAATATATATGTACCTATTATTTTTGTTTTATCCCAGTTTGCTTACCACTGGTGAGCTGGAATTAGGCTAAAAAGTTGTATGGGTGAATTAATTTAGGGATTTGGTTTGAGTTTGTATTCTCTAGATCTAATAAAACATGGATAGAAAGGTTCAATTATTTCATGTTATTATGAGTTCTTTTGCTGGGTTGTCCTTAATTTTATGTTTGACTAGAAGATGTATTTATAATATCATATTACTTATTGAGTTATTATTAAAAGTTAGTATATAATATTCAGGAATCAGGATGGCATTTTTATTTTTTGTTGGGCGTTCTTGTAATAAGCCAGGTACATAAAAGATGGTCAAACTGGATTTATTGAGCTGAGCTACCTTGGTTATGGCTGTATTCTAAAATGATGATGTAGCATGGAATTTACTCATTGCTGTGCGACTATGGTGGTACCGACGGTACCACTGAACCGTTCCAGTTCACAATGTAGAAGAGAATCGAAGATATCTACGGTGCATTCTTGAAGGGGGAAAAATAAAAATTGTAATTTCCTTTATTCTCAATAAGTACTGTTAGCACGCAAATGGTAAGGTAGTATACACTAGTACTTGGGTAATTTTGACAGACTCCATTACTTTTACCGACCTTTGCAATTGCAAAGATCTTGAATTTTTATTCTGCAATTGCCTTTACAAAGACTCATAATTGAGAATGTTACAATTGATTGAAGAAAGAGAGAGGATATCAAACTGAAAAGAAGGAACAAAAGGGCAAAAAATGTACACCGAAAAGCCAAGCAGCAGACTTGCCTATAGGTTCAACTATTCAAAACCAAGCTCTTCTCCTTTGGGTTTCACCTCGACTGTTCTTCTTTGATATCACATGAATCATACTCCAATTTGGGTTTCACCTCCTAGTTCTTCTTTGATATCACTTGCGAGTTATGAGAGGCATTTCTGCCATAGACCTATCAGGCTATCACCTATAAACGAAAAGAGCAGAGAAAAGTCGGACTGAAATTTGATATGAAGACCAATGCTTTAAAAGGGCAGGAGGGAATCGATTTTTTTAATATTAGAAATATAATAAATAACTTTAAGAAATTATTGTGGAAGTTGGAAAAATACAGTGGTGTCAATAATGTGTTTTTTTGAAAAAAAAAACTTAGATTTAAACTTTTTATAATTGATGTACTTGAATTTTTTTATTAATAAATATATTAATAATTTAATTCATGAGTTGAGTTATATTTAGGTTTTTTAGCAACCTCGGCTACATTTGTCGGGACTGTAATTAGTTTTTTTTTATCATTACAAGCCATTGAGCTGTAGATATCCAGGTCTACTTCCATCACGTTGAGTCTGATTTGTGATCGGAGAAACGAGCGATTCAAAATTGAATGTGACGCAAACTCGTTATAAAAAATTGCTAATTAAGATATAAGTAGAAGATGGTGTCAAATTTGAGATGCACATTCCTTCGACCATAAATCAGACTTCATGTGATAGAAATACACTCGAATATCTAAGCTCGGTGGATTGCGATGATAAAAAAAACTAATTACAGTCCCGACGAGCGTAGCCGAAGTTGCTACAAAAAATATTATGTATGATTAACATTTTTTTCTAATTTTTGTAGCAACTTCGGCTACGCTCGCCGGGACTATAATAGTTTTTTTTATCATCTCAAGCCATCGAGCTATAGATATCCGGGTCTACTTCCATCGCGTCGAGTTTTATTTGTGATCGGAGAAACAAGCGATTCAAAATTGATTCTAACGCAAACTAGTGATAAAATATTACTAATTAAGACATAAGTTGAGGATGCTGACAAATTTGAGATGCACATTCCTGCGACCACAAATCAGACTCGACGCGATGAAAGTAGACTCAAATATCTAAAACTCGATGTATTTCAATGATAAAAAAGCTAATTACAGTCCTGATGAGCGTAGCCGAAGTTGCTACAAAAAATATTAAATATGATTAGCATTTTTTTTCTATTTTTTGTCGCAACTTCGACTACACTCGTCGGAGTTATAATTAGTTTTTATCGTCGCAAGCCATCGAGTTGTAGATATTCGAGTCTACTTTTATTGCGTATAGTCTAATTTTTTATCGGAGAAATGAGCGATTAAAAATTGAATCCGATGCAAACTCGATATAAAAATTACTAATTAAGACATAAGTTGAAAATGATGTCAAATTTGAGATGCATATTCCTTCGACCGCAAATCAGATTCAACACGATGGAAGTAGACTCGAATATCTACAACTCGATGGCTTGAGACAATAAAAATACTAATTACAATCCCAACGAGCATAGCCGATTTGTAGCAAATACGTCTACGCTTGTCGAAACTGTAATTAGTTTTTTTATCGTCGCAAGTCATCGAGCTGTAGTTATCCGAGTCTACTTCCATCGCGTCGAGTCTGATTTGCGGTGAATGTGCTTCTCAAATTGGCACTGTCTTCAACTTATGTCTTAATTAGTAATTTTTTATCACGAGTTTGTGTCAGATTCAATTTTGAATCGCCGTTTCTCCGATCACAAATAAAAGTCAAAGCAATGGAAGTAGACTCAGATATCTACAACTCGATGACTTGTGACGATAAAATGCTAATTACAGTCTCGAGGAGCGTAGCCGAAGTTGCTATAAAAAATTAACTAAATATAGCTTAAACTCATGAATTAAATTATTAATATTTTATTAATAAAAAATTCAAGTACATCACAATTGTAAAATATTTTGAAGTACTGTATTGACAATATCGTCCTTTTGGCTTTTTCTAAAAGCACGATATTGGCAACACTGTGTTTTCTATTTTTCGAACTTCCAGAACAATATTCCTCTTTGTTTATAATTTATTTATTATATTTATAATATTAAAACAGTCGGAGGAGGGAAGGAGATAAATAAAGATACGAAATAAAATAATGGTTTGAGGGCCAAAAACAGATTTTAACTTCAGGCTTAAACCATTATACCCTCTAATTTTGAGTTCTTGAAAAACTGATTTAACTGTTTTTTATAAGTAAATATATTTAAAATCGATAAAATTATTTAAATTCAATTATTGAAGAAAAATTAAGGGCAAATTTCATTGGTGTACTTTATGCATAATAAAATCAGTATCAATAGTTGATATCAAATATGGTATCTACGAAACATTATTCTATTACAGATACATTTTGAAGTTGCATAAATGTCCCTTAAGTTTCTATCTTTTAAAAACCGACATTGGTGTCATTTTTTGTTGGGTATCTGACTATGTGAGAATGGAGTAAAAACTAAAAAAAAAATAGTCATTTTTTACTCAATACTGTGGCACTATTTATTAGTTTCATTTTTTGTTGAAATGTAATGTAAATAATTAGGCTATTTTCAAACTACTGCAAAAAATTTTGGGCCAATGTCGAAATGTTGCTCTATTGCAATTTGCAAGTGCTCCTACAATCAAGACTGAGCACCACAAAATTTCATTTTTTTTTTAGCTTTTCCTAATGTTTGGAACGTGATGTAAAGATGGATTAACACCTTAATTCACATTGTTTTTGCAAAACAAGAGAGAGTAAGGTAGATTACAGTGAAGCAAATGAGTCATTTACCAGCAAATGCACTTCACCTAATTATTAGGTCAAGAAAAGTTATTTTAGTGAAGATGACACTACTTATGACCATTTTGTCCCCAAATACTACATCGGACTATTAATAAACAAATTAATCAAAGACCTTTTTGATTAAAAAAAATACTTGTATAACATATAATTCTATTAATAATTTCTTTCTTTCTTGATGTTATATTTACTGTTTTATTGTTTGTAAATGGTTGTTTCGTTGTTACTTATTTTAGTAGAACTACTATTTTTTTAGGCTAAAATTATTATTTTTAGTACAACTACTATTTAAGACCTTATTTTTATTTATTCTGTTCTTTTATGGTTTGCATGTTTAACATTCTAATAATCAATCTCATATTACAATGCATGGGAGTATTTTGGTTCTTTGAATATAATTCTATTGATTATTACCATGTTTTATAATTATTTATTTATTTCATCTAATGAACATAATTGTAATGACCATTAAAATTGAATTAAGTGATTTCACTTTCACTCTGCTTTAAATTAACTTCACTTATTAACTTTGTGTTTTTCTTTTTCTCTTTTCTTAGTGGATATAAAAAAATATTACTTTACGATCTAATTAAAATTTGGTATAGAGTTAAAAACAACCTACAATCTAAGGATATTTTGTGGTTAGTGCATATATAGAGATTAACCGCAAATTTATTACAAAATAAGAAGTTTAAGGGGTATAACATGATTATTAATAAGTTTGACATATAATTTACATTTGCAACAAACTTAAAAGTTGAAAGGCGTGATCACAACTTTATCACGAAAAAAGAACAATGTTATTGAATATATATCGTTTTAATTTGTAACTTGCAAGTTTGCTTTACGGAAAGAAGAATGAAATTTATTAAAACTTAAAGGGTTCAAATCGAATAGTAAACTCCTAAGTGGACCTTTTTGCAAGTGACGAGTATATGCACTTACCAAGTTACCATTGGAAGAAAAAGAGGGAAAACATCAAAGAGAAAAGATGGAGTATATGCACTCACCTCACCTTCTCCATTTTTATCGTCAACTTGGCTCCATGGAGTATCCGTTGCACGACGTAGGTGGATCTTCTTTTTCTTTTGAAATACAAAAAAAGAGAGATGGAGTTACGGTGCTTGTGCATGCATCGTGTTTGTGCAATTGTGCATTTGGACTCTCCGATGTGCATCGAGATTCGATGCACACGAATTTTGATGCGCATCGAAGGGTCCAGATGCACAAATACGGTGCATGCGCAAGCACCATAATTTTGCTAAAAAATAATACTTATCTTATAGTTTAGGTTTACGAGTACTTCAATTAGTAAAAGGGAGCTGATACAGTGATACACAATTTGATACGCAATTGATACGCTCGTTCATTTCGTCTTAAAATCCTCTCCATTTTTTACAAACTATTCTCTCCAGTTAATTTGTAATGCATATTTATTTATTTATAATTTGTAATGCATGTTAATTGTTTTGAGTTATGATTTGTAATGCATGTTATATATGATAGATTTTCATTTCGTATATATGCGAATTTGTAATGCATATTAATTTGTTTGTAATGCATATTAATTTATTTATAATTTGTAATGCATGTTAATTATTTTGAGTTACAATTTGTAATGCATGTTAATATATGATAGATTTTCATTTTGTATATATGCGAATTTGTAATGCATATTAATTTGTTTGTAATGCATATTAATTTGTTTGTAATGCATATTAATTTATTTATAATTTGTAATGCATGTTAATTGTTTTGAGTTACGATTTGTAATGCATTTTAATATATGATAGATTTTCATTTCGTATATATGCGAATTTGTAATGCATATTAATTTATTTATAATTTGTAATGCATGTTAATATATGATAGATTTTTATTTCGTATATATGCGAATTTGTAATGCATATTAATTTATTTATAATGCATATTAATTTTTTGGTACATATTCATATTTTTCCAGTTGTTATGCATATTATTTTTTCCCAGTTGTTATGCATGTTATTACAACAATCATGCATATTAAATTGACTAACATGCATAAAAGAACAAAATTAAATTTAAGATGAACAAAAACTAGAATAACACCAATAACATCAGAAATAACTTGCATAATAACAAATATAACATGCATAATAACAGAAATAACATGCATAACAACAACTAAATAAGTATGCATGTGTTTTTCAATTAACATGACTAACAACAGAAAATTAAGTTTAAGCTACATTACATCACAAAAACTACTATAACAACTATAATAACATGCATAACAACCAAATAAATATGCATAGTAAATTAACCAACAAGCATAACAACAGAAAAATGAAGTTTAACATGCATAACAACTAGAATAAGTAAGTATGCATAATAAATCAAATAACAAGCATAACAACTAGAATAACATGCACGACACTAGAGTAACATGCATAACAACTTATAACAAAAAATAAGTATGCATAGTAAAATCAATCAACATGCATGACAACTAGAATAATATGCCTGACAATCATATTTTGTATGCTGACGTTTTCAATTAACATGCATAACCAAATTAAGTATGCATAGTAAAATCAATCAACATGCATGACAACTAGAATAACATGCCTGACAACCATATTTTGTATGCTGACATTTTCAATTAACATGCATAACCAAATAAGTATGCATAGTAAATCAACTAACATGCATGACAACTAGAATAACATGCCTGAAAACCATATTTTGTATGCTGGCGTTTTCAATTAACATGCATAACAACAGAAATAACATGCATAACAACAGAAATAACATGCATAATAAATATAACATGCTTTCCAGATAAGAATCAATCGGAACAATATGACGCGATGAAACAATTTTCAAATAGGAAAGAAAATGGAACTGTCCAGTTGTCAAGGTGAAAAAAATTTCTGGAGGTGTCCATTGAATGGAGACGTCCATTCGGTATCAATTGCGTATCAAATTTGTTATTTCCGGAACATTTTCCTTAGTAAAAATAGGAGGAATTCAATGTTTGTAGCCATTTGCGTCATATTAATGTCAATAAAATTTAAATTCAAAATGAAGTTTTTTAATCTTAAAAAGCAAATTATTTGATAGGATATTTTATATACATCATGTTGTACGAATAAACAAAATATTACATAATTTTAATTGAATATCAACATTTTGATATTCATCAAGCTAACAGAAATTAACTGATCAATTGCAAAATTTTCGATTTAATAATCTTTCTTGATCGCGATAGAAATTAGATTAAAATCCTATAATTTTTAATATATACGTGATTGAGGTGATTTAAAATATATCTAACAATTTTATTTTGACTACGAAAAAAATGAACAAACACATTAAATTTCTCCTTGACAATTGATTATATTAGATATAATCCAGCTTTTTTTTAGAAGCGTCTCCGGACCATTCATTAGTACACACCGTCAAAAAAAGTTGAACCATTCATTTTTTACAAGAATTTTTTTTTGTAGACATCGATTATTAATATCGATGTTATTATGCACATTTAGTTGAATTAATATGTATATTATTTGAGTTATATGCATGCTATTTCATGTTATTTTTGTACTGAAAAAATTACTATGCATGTTAACAAAATAATGTGCATAATAATTCAAATAACATGCATAACTATTTCAGTACAAAAAATAACATGCATAACTATTTCAGTACAACAGATAATATGCATAATAACTCAAATAATATGCATAATTACTCAACTTAATATACATAATAATATCAGTATCGATAGTTGATATCAATATTGATAACTACTTATCAGCTCTTTATTTATAATTTGTATTCCACGTCCAACTCTTAATAGTAGCGTTTAAAATTTTAAGCATTTTGTTGTATCTTAGTAGGAAAATTTTGAAGTCTTATAGCTATTCGTCGAAGTCTTAAAATTACATCAAAATCTGCAGATTTTGTACAATATATTCAACTATTCAAGTCTTGTAAAGTAGCGTTTGTATTTGAAGTCTTAATACATTACAAGTCTTAATATAACATTGTATTAAGTGCTCAAATTAGACAAAGATTTACATATTTCATCGAAGTATTCAGTGCACATACCTCTACCAATCACATGCATTATATCTTATAATAATATATAATAGTTTTACTTTTTCAATTTCCTAGATTCAATTGCAGCAATCACCACTAGTAAGAGTACGTATGTGTACTTAGCTAGTGAAGCATAAACAATAAAAAAATCAATGTCTTAAATTATCAAAGTCATTATATTTGTCACTGGCGGTACGCATCATAATCAACAATATTCAATTCGCTCTTATATTCCAAGTACATACTGAAACTCTCAATAGTGGAGCCTTAATTGTACTTTTAATACTTTTAGTATTTGTTTATCTCTTACTAGACAATATATGAATTTTTAATATGTTAGAAATTAATGGGGGCTTAGATATAACTAAAATTTTAATGCAAAGCGTATACAATTTTATAAGATTTTAAGTCACTTAGCAATAACAATTTACAATTCAATATATACAAGTCAAAGATATCACGAGAAAATTCAAGAAATAAAGAGAAAGAGAGAGAAAGTTTGAGATAGAGACACGTTGACACACGATATAACGTGGTTCGACAATTTTTTGTCTATTTCATGGGACTCTCGGTTCCACACCGAGCCAAAGCAAACAACACTATACCAAAGTGTTTACAACAAGGCTTATCCAAAAAGCCTTAAGTCTCTTGCAATCGACAACACAAATTACAAGGTATAACAAAACAAAAAGGTTCCTTCACAAAACAAAAGATCCATTTCTTGGATCAAACAAACACTTGCAATTCACAACACAACTTGCAAGATATTACAAAACATGATTAGACAATGACTATCCTAAACTCTCTTTAGCTCTAAAAATGAATGAGGTTTGGATGCTTGTAGACGAATATTTTTGTGCCCTGTAAGTGCTCTTGATCACTTGTAAACTTGGCGGGATACTTTCTTGATCTTTCTTGAAGTTTCAGGTCTGTTTATATAGGTATTGAGCATCCACAACTCCATCCAGCGCCATAATAACCTTCATGCATTATAAAGCCTATGTGTCTCGCTATAATGCCTTGTCTAGTTTCCAAAAATGCCCTTTAGCCCATCTACAACTGAATTTTTGGGCCCAACTCTTCAGGGACTCGTTATAATGCCATAGGGTCTCGTTATAATGTCCTCCAAACTGTTACAATGCCTTTCTCACGTTACAGTAACAAACCTCTCAGGATTTTTGGTACTTAGCCGATTTCTTGAGCTCCAAGCATCTGACTTCTGGACCCATCTGTCCAGAAACTCGTTATAACTCCACATGATCTCATTATAATGCCTTTCATATCGTTATAACGCCTCATTCATGCGTTTCCATAATGAATCTTGCATAAATCCTCTATTTTTGCATCTCTTAGCTTGCTTCTTGTACCCATGTGCTTGTCTTGAGTCTTGACTTGTATAACATGTTTCTGACCTTATCAAGAGTCAATTGCATATGTATAACATGCACGCTCACAACTAAAACTTGTGCAAATGTTAGTCCAATATTTGTTTTGCAACTTGTCAAACAAGTTGAGTTAAACCCAACGAATAACTATTCTTTGTAATCGTAATAGTATCTTAAAATTGCATATTTTGTACAACATTTTCAAGTCTTGTTGACTAACGTTTGTATTTTAACTCTCTTTTTTTTAGGGAAAGATGGAGGTTTGTGATCTAAGTTACAAGGGTTACAATGTTTATTTATTTACATAACAGCTATGCTAGTATATTAGTATATGCTTGCAGGTAAATGTAAATACAAAATCATACATCTTTCTCTGTTTTATGCATCTCTAAACCAGCTACTGTCTTCCAGTAATATCTCCCTCACTGTCTGCCTTATATCCTGTCTTTTCCCTGCAAAGATTCTCCTGCATCTTTCTCGCCATATTACAAAGTCTGTCACCGTTTCAATTTGCATTGAGTATAAGTCTAATGTTTGTGTTAGTAGTGAGTGTGTCGTTGGAGATGTGTAACATGGGGATAAATGCTTGTTGCTCAGGTCATCATTGTGTATGTACTGTCTCACCTTACTTGTATAAGCATAGCTTATGAAGATGTGTGTCATACTCTCAGCATCTTGTTGGCATAAGTGACAGAAGTTTGGAATTTGCCATCCTCGCTTAATCAGATTGTCAACAGTTGTCAATCTATTATGTAACATGATCCAGGAGAATACCAATACTCTTGGTGGCGCTTTCAGCCTCCATAGATTTTGTAATGCAGATGTAATGTGTGGTGTGTGCGTCGCAAAGCGGTACAGAGAATTCACTGTGTAGTGCAACAGTTTTCTTGTCCATATCAACTAATCTTCCTTATCTGTGTCAAGCACCTCCTGTTGTAGTTCTGCTAACAGTTACCGTCTCTGTTGGTTCAAAAATGTTCCTTGTACCTCTTGTATTGCCCATCTGCCTTGTGTAAAACATTCTTCCACAGTGTTGTTCTGATCCCGCATCGCACCGTATAGGATGGCATATGTATCTTTAAGCACGGTATTTAGCCAACAATCTTTCCAGAATCTTGTTTTCCTTTCGTTGCCTATTTGTGTTTTCAGCGAGCATGTGTATATCAGTGCAATTTTGTTGAGATCTTTCCAAAAAGCCGAAGGTTGGTCTTCTTCCTATGGGTTTAAGGCATCTTGCAACACGGTTGCTTCTTTCCACCATGCTTGCTCACCACATTGCCATGACCACATCCATTTTATTAACAATGCATTATTGAAAATCTCCAAATTCCACACTCCTAAGCCTCCCATGGCCTTTGGCTTTATGACCATGTCCCAACTGATCATCGTTAGACCTTTGTTGTCTCCTTTATGGCCATGCCATAAGAATTGTCTTCTTATTTGTATTTTAACTCTTAATAGTTCTTTATTTACAATTCAGCTTTGCTTAAATTTTAGATCTAATTCATTCATTTTTTTGCAGACCAACAAGTCTTAATATTAAATCAAGAAAATCTTAATAATACCATTAAGTCTCACCATTACAATGAACATGTCTTAATATTAAAACTGAAAGAGTATTTCCAACGTTGTAAAACAAATAGTAACTAAGATAAAACTCAGTAATATTACATACCAACTCCAACATTATAAATCTTAATACCCCCAACAGACAAGACTCAATAAGTCAAATAACATGTCAAATTACCAGTAATAATTATAGTTTTAATTACGGATACAAATTTCAATTATGAATGAACTTTGAAGTTGCGTTAAGACCCATTCACCTCAACTATATTTACTAGAACAACTTTATGATAATAAGCCATCATTCACCTCAATTACATTCTCTACATCGTAATTTATCAAAAAAATCTATCGATGATGAAAAAAGTATTAATAATGAACTAATAATAATAATGTTAGAATATTTTGTTTGTGTAACATGCAAGTCAATATCATAAGCTTAAACTCAATTTTGTTTGACAATCTGCAAAATTATTCAAGAACTAACTTTTGCACAAGTTTAGTTTGTGTTGTGCATGTTTAAACATGTTTAATTAGGCATGATTAAGGACATATTACGATTCATCAAGTCAAGAGGAGCATAATTATGTTTAGACCTTGAAGAATGGATGCGTCTCTGTCCAACCAAACATTATAACGAGCCTGAAAGTTTGAAGAAACTGATTAAGTATCAAAAAGACCGAGAGCTTCATCGCCATAACGGTTCAAGAATATTGCGTCATAACGAGTTGGAAATCGTCACAACGAGTTAGAACTTGTCATAATGAGTCTGAAGATCAAAAGCTTGAGAAAATCGACTAAATACATGAGCGTTCGAGAGGTTCGTTGTGGTAACGCATAAGGAAACCATTATAACGTGTGGTAACTCGTTATAACGAGCCTGGAGATCAAAAGCCCAGCTTGTCAATGACACTGGAGCAGAATGACAATTCTGAGAACAAAACAACTCGTTATAACGAATCTCTGACATGTTATAATGCTATACTCAAGATTTTGGCGCAAATTGAATGTTGTCCTATATTTAGAAGTGCAGACTTTTGTTGTAGTACTGTATGAAAAAGTAAATAAATATATTTTAAGTCATTACCTATTATAAAATAAATATATTGAACAAAACAACCACAATATCTATTAGATCTGGTTCACACAAAGAAAATGAAAAATGATCTAAAGCGGACAACAAGAAATTGATGAGCGAAAAATATATATTTTCAGTTATTATAATCGTGATTACATATCTTAATACAACAAAAAGTCTTAATATCTTACTCGAATTAAGATCTTAAAAAACTAATATACTTATCAAAACAAGCACAATACCTATCAGACATATTTCACACAAAGAAAAAGAAGAAATTGATCTAAAGGAGATAACAAAAAATTGATAAAAGAAAAAGACAATTCTAAATCATTATAATTGTTATCACAAGTCTTAAACAAGATACAAAAAAAAAAACTTAATATGTACACTATGTACATTACTTGAATTACCTTAAAAAACAAACATACTTATCAAAACAAAACAAGACAATTTCTATCAAATGTATTTCACACGAAGAAACTGATCTAAACAATATAAAATTGATGAGAGTGAACTTACAAGAATTGTTTGATCTTGTGTCTATCCTAGAAAAGATTGGAGTAAGGGAGAGGTCAAGAGAGGAGAGATGAGTAGTGGCGGAACTAGAAAAAAGTTGAGAAATAGGCCTCATTTAATTTTCAAAACATCATTTTAAGTTCAAATTACATAATTAAATGATAAAAAAATATTCAATAATTATCAATTATCGCAGTTTTTTATATTAAATAAAATATATAACCAAATAAAATTTTAGATTAAGTAGGTGATTTAGCAGTTCACGCGATTTAGCGGTGGAGGGGTGATTTAGCGTTTAGCATTTTAACAGTGCTAAAACGGTCGATAAACTACCATATCGATATTCATATCATATCACTTTATTTCAAATGATATAAAGTATACATTATAATTAATACAATTTATATGCTTAATAATAACATATAATAGTAATTTATTATCACAAAATACATTTTTCAAAGACTAATATATTGAATAATTCATAAGCAAGTATTTTGTAGTTCAGAAATACAAAGAAAAAAGACATCAAAAACTAGATCTGCTAAAAAATAACAATTAAACAACAAAAGCAACTATATCACCGCTAAAATCGTTATATCGCCGCTAATATCGCTATATTATACCGCTTTACCGCTAAATCCGTTATATCGTCAAAAATCATTAAGCCGCATTTTTTAATATATCTTGCGTTATAGCTCAAAAAATGCTAAAACTTCTAGTATCGCCGCTATCTAAAAGCTTGATGTTATGTAAACTTCAATTTTTACTACTCTTAATTTAGAATCATAATTTTTTTTTACTATTTTAGTTTCTATTTTACGTACTGCGATACTGATCTGAAGGAGACAACAAAGCAGAAAGAGAGCAAAGTGGAGAGGTTCGTGTGGTGGAGAACGATGCTAAAATCAAGGGAGCATTCAACCTTTAGCTTTGTGTTACGGAATCACAGAGCGAAGAGTTTGTGACTTGACTTCGTGGAGAGCGAAGAGGTGAAGTCGAGTCGTATTTTGATTCACGAAGAGACAAAACAGAAGAGTGCAGAAGGGGGCCAGAAGATTCATGCGAATGAGGCCTCTATGAAATATTCTGGACCAGAGGGGGACCTGGGCCCTGGTTGGCCCCCCTCCCACCAGTTCCGTTCCGGAAGACGAGGAAGAGAGAGATCGAGAGATAAGAGACGAGGGAGAAGAATTGAAAAATATTCTTTGCTAATTTTGAAAATAATCTTCATAAGATTGAGTTAATTATCTAAGAGACGCGATATAGAAGCAAGAGTACTCTGGAACGATATATTAACTCTTAGACAAAATATCAGGTTTAATAAGTGATATCTAATCTTGCATTGACAAATCTGCATTGCTATATTGACTCAATTTCCTACATGTTCCAACTCTTAATATTTAATTTGATTCATGATATTTAGTGATGGAAACCTTAGATCAAGAGGCTGGCAGTGAGACAATTCATGTGTTTATTGTTTAGAAGCTGAAACATTAGATCACATGTTCTTTAAATGTCATATTATAAAAATAATATGGTTATGGGCTTTTGATATATCAACAAAGAACCAACAAATCTTGGTGAATTTCATGATATGATTGTGCTGGAAGGACAATAATTAGATAGTATCATTGCAACTGCAGTTGTGTGGATATGATGGTTTGAGAGAAATGAATGTTGTTTCAATAACAAATCACCCTCTTATGTTTCTGATGTGTGTGTGAGAATTAAAACATATCTCGTTTTATTGGTCAGGGGCAATGAAGGACATTATGCAAAATGTCATTCGACAGTGGCTGGCTCATAAAGGAGACGACATGATACTGTTGTGGACAAAGAAGCTGAGAAAGGAGAGCAGATGTAAATAAAAAAGGAGATAATGAAGACAAACACTACTGGAAGCAATGGCGAGGAGGAAGAAGCTTAAGCAGGGATGGTGAATATCGCATGATAATATGATATATAATCTTTTGTTCGTTGCTATATGCCTTTGTAATAATTGGGATACTCAAAGGCAAAAAAATTGTTTCGTTGTGATTTTTTATCTTCTGGGTTCGCAATTTTGTTTGTAGTGGATTTTATTTTAGTATTTTGGCGAATAGATTCTTATAGATAGAAGCTGAGAATGAGGGAGGAAGGTGGTACCGGTACCGTTTGACTGGTTTTAGATAGAGAGTTGATGTCGATAAGGGCCGGTTAGATGCAAAGGGTGGATAGACTTTGAGTATGTCATTGGGTTAGTTTAATCCTTGGGTGTATACTTCGTTTTTTTTATAAAAAATGAAGTGGTGAGCGTTTTTCACTTATTTCAAAAAAATATATATATTTGATTCATGATTGCACTATTTTTTTTAAACAAGATTAGTAAAAATCTGTACAAAATATTAATTATTTGCACTTAACGAAAAGTGTCTATTTTAAGAGCATTTTCATTCCACCAATTGTAGGATTAAATTTATTTATCATATTAAATTTAACATTTTTATTTCTATATTACTGTCGGAATCCGTTTTTGCAATTTCCATCTCGTCAAAGTGATAATTTCTAATAATAAAGAGAACAACCTATGTTTATGTTTCTGCACTTGCTCATATCTAAAGGAATTGCAACAAAAAAAAAAAAAAACTGTTTGTTATAATTTATCAATTTTAATGTTACTATCAAGTGCTCATATTCTTGAAATTAAAATTACAATTACCACAACAGAATCAATAAGTTGTTTACAAGTCGAAAGGAGATGCTCTAATTTTGTATTGATACTTGTTTTACCTAATTATTAATTGAAATGCTGAATTTTCTGTTGAAATATTGTAACCTATTTTTTCATTTAATCGGCTAGTTAGTCTAATAACCTTATATAGTTATATTATTTAATATAAAATAGACATAAACATAAACCCCCCAAACCAAAAAATAGCCAACCAGAACTTTAATATATAACTTCAAAGCAACATTAGCATTCGGCATAACAAGACACCAAATGACTTATTTGACGCGACAGATATACTGAATTTTCCAACAAATTTTACAATTTTGGTGCTTCCGAGTTCCAAGTTGCAATATTGAATAGAAAAGTATATTATTTTTTTGTAAAAAAGAAACCTCAAATTTGTCAGGACCAAACGTGGACCGCAGCATCTTGGCCTTTCAAATTATGATATAATTTAAATTTTAAGCAATGGAATCGATTGTTGGAGGGCATTCATTCAATAGTGTAACTGCTCCATGGTTTCTTGAATTGTATCCATCCATTGTTTTTCTTTTTCAAAATGGAGCCATTTAAATGTCTTTTTTTTGGTTCCAAGACTCTCCGGCCACACATTCGCCTTTGGATACCAAAAATGTAACTGTAGGTTTGACTCCAAAAGTAAATTCTCTGAGAAAAGTGAACACTAGCTACTAGAAAATGTACAGCATTAATAAAGGTAAAAACTAAAAAGTAGATTACCTCATCGATATTTCGATGCAACTGGCCTAGAGTATGGGCCACTCGATGCAAATAATATTACATTCTCATCTGAATTAGAATATGACGTGACAGACTTTGATTGGATATCCAATACATTGACTTTTTTTATTTGTACAAAGACTTTTTGCTCCAGTCCCTCACAATTTTATATTCTCATCTAAGTTTAATAATATTACATGCATGCATAAAAAAATAAATATATGGCATTAATATTTGTTTACTCACATCCATTTGGAGCGATTATCGGCTTTCATCAGGAAATAGCTTCACAAGAGTAAATTAATGAAACGGATTTAGGTTCTCTTTTAAATCCCCAAGAAAACGGAGCAAATCAATTTCTTTAGCTACATCCCACTATCCCAGTTTCATTTTTCAGAAAAAGCCAGAGAAGATCGGAGAGAACTAAGAAGGAACAATCACGTTACCTTTTTGTTGTATGCCCGCAAGACTGGAGAAGCCGACTATCGCTGATCGAAATAGCTCGGTTAATTAGGGTTTCACAAGACTCGAGCGGCAGTGCGGCGCCATGAGATCTTTAGGAAAATTTGGGAAAGTACATTAAAGATTTAAAGTTGAAATGAAATGAGTTTTGCAATAGGAAATATTAAAAAGGAAGCTGGCTCCGCTCTGGCCAAATATCAAAGGCGTTAGATGTCGATAAGCAGAAGAAATGAACTCAGCATGAGTAAATAGTTCAATTTTTCTGCATCGACCTGTTTCCAGAGGTGTAGTTGACCCTCCTGATGCATGTGACTCAATAACTGAATAGATTGTCCAAAACCAACCAAAATTATGATTTTAGATGGTACTAAACTACGAGAAAGACTCATCACTTGCCAATAATTATCTTAAACATATGGACAATAAGTTGTTTCAAATAAAATTAAAATAAAATATCTTTTTGTAGATTTGTTTGTAAACATGATTAAAATTATGATGCAATTTAATTATATTATGATAATGCATTGAGAACGGATTCAGTCGAGTTCAGTTTTATTTTATATTTCGTATTATGCATTTGTTTTTGTTATTATACATATAATTGATTGGACGCTCGATTGAAAGCGAATGTCGCTATGCTCATCGGTGCGGATCGCTACGTTAATCGATGGGGACTGGACGAATTCAGTCGCATTTATTTTGAAAATTGTTCTAATTATGATGCATGTTATTTTAATTATTATGCATATTCTTTTTGTTATTTTGCATATAATTAACATGCAAAATAATATGAATAACATGTATAGTAACACATTTATCTAATATAATGAACATGCATAATATAAATCATAAGTAGGACAATAATAAAAACATAATAAACATAACATGCATAATATAAATCATAAGTATTTTGAACTGTTATGCATGTTATTAAATGCACAATAACAAAAATAACATACATAATAATAAAAAAAACATGCATGATAAGTAGAGGTGGCAAGTCGGGCGGGTTTGGGTCGGGTCGGGTGAGATCGGGTCGGGCAACATCGACATTTTTTGGGTGCTGGATCGGGTCGGGTGATGTCGGGTCGGGTCTCGGGTCGGGCAACGTCGATGTTTTTCTAGTGTCAGGTCGGGTCGGGTCTCGGGTCGGGCAACATCGATGTTTTTCGGGTGTCGAGTCGGGTCGGGTGAAATCGGGTCGGGTCTCGAGTCGGGCAATGTCGATGTTTTTTGGGTGTCGAGTCATTAAAACCGTTAAGGACAATAAATAAGATAAATGAAAGATTATTTGCAAGTCATCAAGCAACTTCAAAATCCAATAGCTGAGGAGAATTTGCAATTTTGAGACATTATATGTTCAACATTTGAATCTGACAAAGATGTAAACTAATAATGAAAAAAATACCTCTGACTAGCAAAACAAATGTTAGTACTGATCTGCTGATCAGCTACGAGAAAAGATGACAATGCTTAATTAGAGGCTAGAAGAAAAAATGGGTTTATAACTTTTTTTGTCTAGCAAAGTTAATTGGGCAAAAAAAAAATTTGGGTTTTAAACATTTTTGTTGGAGGAATGTGTTTGGGTTGTCTACTAGTTTCACGAGCACTTTAAAAGCTTAAGAAAAGTTTTTTCCTAAGCGCAGCGCTGTCGAATGCACGAAACGATCACGCAAATACCTTCTTGCGACTTACGTTGCATTTTAAGAGTGTAGATACCTTCTTGTGGGTCAAGCGAGTTTGCATCATCCGGTGTCGCCTCGAATCGGGTTATGGATCTTCTTTGGTCGGGTCAGGTTGGGTTTCAAGTCATCAGGTGTCGCCTCAAATTGGGTAATGGATTGTCTCGGGTCGGGCCGGGTCATCGGGTGTCGCCTCGAATCGGGTTATGGATCGTCTCGGGTCGGGTTGGGTTTCGGGTCATCAGGTGTCGCCTCGAATCGGGTTTTGGATCTTCTCGGGTCGGGTCGGGTCGGGTTTCGGGTCATCAGGTGTCGTCTCGAATCGGGTTATGGATCGTCTCGGGTCGGATCGGGTCGAGTTCGGGTTGGTTTGACTTCAGAAAAAATCAGGTCAGGTCGGGTTTGGGTCGGGTCGGGTCGGGCGGGTTTTTTCGGGTCGAGTCGGATTTTTCCATCTCTAATGATAAGTAGAACAATGTTTCATCGGAAGTCAACTAAATGCGTATAGTGCGTATCGGTGATGAAATCGATGCGGGAATCAGCAGGACATTTTCCTTAAATTTTTACTTCAAACATTGTTTTGGATGTTGTGGTTTGGAACCTAGGTTGCCCGGATATACTTCGACGTAGATTAGTATATTGGAAAATGACGTACCGTCGCATCAGCATCGTATCGGATATGATACTCGCACCTGCATCCTGCAACTCTAGGAGCACTGTCTCCTTAAGATTGAACAACTCTAGGAGCACTGTCTCCTTAAAACATCATGTAGAAAGGGGTTGCAATAAAATAAGCAACAAGAGGCATAAACTTGATGCCTTGCAAACTTTATTGAAGGTTAAGAGTACTCCAGGTACAACTCCTCTTTATTCTTTTATTTGTTCATACATAATTTACATATGCTAAATCATGCATTTGTTGTCTTTTTGTACACTTCATAGATGATCCAAATCTTGCTCCTTGGCAATTTGACCAGAAGAAAGCCAGAAAAAGCTTTGAAAAAATGGTAATTATACATAAGTACCGATTTAATTGTGTAACTCATCATTTCTTGAGAGAATTCGTACATGAAGTGTGTCATCCTTTCAAATTTGTGTCAAGGAACACACTTAGGTCTAATTGTTTAGGTATTTGTAATGAAGAAATGGATATTTTGTATGACCTTGTTGGTGCACTTGACTGTAGAGTTAATTTTACTAGTGATTTGTGGACCAACAAATGTGGAGATAGGGGCTTCATAGCCCTAACATGCCACTACATTGACGATGAATGACAATTAAAAAAGAAAATACTTTGTTTCACTTCATTGTCAAGTCCACACGCCGGCAAGCACATTGCCACAACTATTTATGACATATTGATATTGTGGAACTTGGACAAGAAAATCTTTTGTCTTGTGCTTGATAACGCAACTGCCAATGATGCTTGCATCAATGAGCTCTCTGATGAGATGTACTCCAGTACAAGGTCAAGTATTTCATCAAAGATGTGGTTGTCACATTCTGAACTTGATTTTTCAGGATAGGTTGAAAGTATTCTCTGATGAGATCCCCTCAATTTGCGAAACCATGAAGTACATTCGTGATTCACAAGCTAGAATGGAAAAGTTCCGTTTGGTGGCATCTCAGGTAATTCAATAAATGTTGATCTCTTACAAATCTACTTGTAATCTGCATGCTGCGTTTATTTATATTCATATTTTATTACAGGTTGATGTTCCAAACAAGAGTCCTGCATAGGATGTTCCGACACGTTGGAATTCGACATATCTCATGATACAGTTAGCATTGGAGCTCAAACCAGCCATTGAAAGATATGCACGAGTTGATAAGAATTACACTTATTGTATTTCTGATTTTCAATGGGAGACAGTGAAAGGTTTAGTTGATCACTTGAAAGTTTTTTATGTAACCATGTTGAAGTTGAGTGGCACTAAATATCCTACCCTGAATCTATTCTTTCTAGAATATTGTGAGGTTTACATTAACATTAAAAATATGTATATTAGTTTGTATCTTTTTGTTGTGGAGATGGTAGGGTATTGAAAAAACCCGCGCGGGTTTACCCGCCCGCGAATTCGACCCGACCCGACTTGTGCCCGACCCGACCCGTGGAAAGCGAATCCATGGATCTAGGGTGGGTCGGGTAGGCCAAAATGTGGGAGACCCGCCCTAACCCGTGACTCGCCCGAACCCGTGCCCAACTCGTGCTAAACCCGACCCGTGCCCGACCCGTGGACCCGCCAGACCCGACCCGTGGACCCGTGATGGATCCATGTCACTTTATGTCACATTTTGTCACATCAAATTAAAAAAAATAAAAAATTCGAAAAAAAATCAGCAGAAAAATTTCATTTTAAATTAAAAAAAATAAAAAAAATAAAAAAGATGGAAAAAATAGGTAGAAAAATTAATTTGAAAAAAATCCGGCGGGACCCGTGCCCACCCGACCTGCCCGGGTTTATCACGGGTCGGGTTGACCCTTTCCATTGCGGACCCGTGCTTACCCGACCCGTGATACCCGTGGACCCGTGGTACCCGTGGATCTGTCCGGGTCGGATCGACGGGTACCCGACCCAACCCGTTTGTAATACCCTAGGAGATAAGACGGGAGATGTATGCTAAGTGGGACAAGTACTGAACAAGTGGAAATACATTATTGGTAATTGCTTGTGTTCTTGATCCAAGATCCAAGCTGACAGTTGTTGAGTACTACTTTGAGAAGCTGCACTCTGATACCTTTGAGGAGATTATTACTGAATTGAAAACTTGCATGAATGGTATGTCCAAGGAGTATGTAGAGAGACACTTCAAGCTTACACAAAAATAAGTTGGCAGCTCCTCAAAGCATGAGAGGTAATTGTTTTATTAGTTTGATTTTTTCATTAGTTTAATTATTTTATTAGTTTAGTTCTCTTACTTAGTTCAATTGTCTGTTTAAGTAGGGCAAGTGTATCAGTTTGTATCTCTGAAATAAGAGCTGGATTGAAAGACTTAATTAAAGGAAATAAGAATACTAAAGCTGTAAAATCAGATTTGGAGGAATACCTATCTAATGGACTTGGTAATGCCAGCTTGGATGTAGACTTGGACATCCTAGCATGTGCAAAGTCCATGCTCCTAAGTATCCAGTCTTGACTATGCTAGCCCTGGACATTTGGTTGTCCCGATATCGATAGTGGCACCAGAAGCAACATTTAGCACTAGTGGTAGAACACTCTCATTAGTGAGAATTCTTTGAATGATGAGAGTATGAAAGCTTTCATTTGTGCTCAGGACTGGTTGCGTACTTCAACCACGAGTAACATCTCATTTCAGAGTTATTTCACTCTGTTAATATTTTTATTTCACATAATAACTTACATAATTACATTTTTTTCTAGTTTTTATGCAGCAAGTGATGGAGAAATTGGTGATCCGCATCCCAGTGAGGAAGCAGCGACATTTGATTCCATCTTGTGCTAATTGAGGATTAAGCCTGGAGAAATGATCTCTTTGGCTTCTTGGTTCTCAAGCAGTGACCTTCAATGATGATGTGTGTTTCACTATTTTATTTTCATTTTATTTTTTGCCATTGGCTGAGATAGATCAAAACTGAGAAGGTAGTTTGAGAGCTAGATTGAGCACAGAGGTCCTAATCTGAGGTTGAAGTTGTAAGTTGAAGTTGTAATTGATTCAATATGTAATATATACTTGATTTGTGCAATAAATTTTTGTAATTTTCAGTCTTTTCCTTAATTTTGGGTTCTGGTGTGCACTGTTAGTAGCTAGTTAAACCTTCAAAAAAATTAAACAATTTTAACGTTTCTTACGTTTAACTTGACGCAAACGTAAACGCAAGAATTTTTTTTTAAACGTGACGTAAGTCGCAAGAGAAAATCCTTACGATCTTAAAATACAACGTAAGATGCAAGAGAATATTTGCGTGATGGTTTCGTGTGTTTGACAGCCCTGGCAGTAGCATCTCTTAGAAAAAAGAGTTATTCTATCATGGTACCACTTGTCAGTAACCCGCCATACGAATCACTTCTTCAACATCTGGAACCCAACGTAGAACGAACTGGAGACGAATAGAAGAAACTAGCAATTCAGAGGAACAGGAGAAAGATAGAATTGTGTGATTGTGTTTGGCACACACCATCACTCGTTCTGTGGTTCATTCCCAATCGCTTCATTTTCTCCCTTCCCAATCCTAAAAAGCCTACCACCTCTCCTTTTTACCTCTTCCTCTCTCTTCTTTTCTCTCTACTCTGTTGGCCTCGCAAACAATGGCTACACTTCGGTGCATCTCTTTCTCTTCGTACGTCTCTCGACCTCACCACCACATTTCAGGTCTATCTTTCTCTCTGTATAAAAGGAACATTCTTTTTTTTTTTGGAGGATGTAAAATTAGACAGGTAACACTGTTTTGGGAACATTTTTCCCCTTGTCAACCTCATGAGAATTGTTAGTAGGCCACAATACTAGAATGCCGTTTTATCATATCAACCATTGATTTTTTTTTAACTTTGGACGAATAAGTACGTGTTCCGAATTGGGTTAAAACTTGCTTTGGATTATTTTGCTTTTTTTGGTGAAATAATGGTCATACCACTGTTTCTGTTTGAAACTAAACTATCTACGAATGGTACCGCATCGCAGTACAGTGGGTAAAACCTTAGTACCATTACCAAATCAAAAGTACTATCACAGTCTCATTCATACAACACAGATAACATCAAAATGTAGCATTCAAATATTACATAATATTGAATATTACTAAGGAGTCCTTAATCTCCTTTGCTATTTAGTTCAAGTCTTCTCCTTACCCTTGCACGACCAGCCATTGTATCACTTCCCCTTTCTCTAGAACCTTTTGCATTGCCTGCAGGGGCAAATCTAGCATACTACCGGGTACAAAGATTTGTTTCAAAAATGAAACATTCCTATTTTATTGACACTGAAAGAAAGCCACATTAATGACAGAAGCTCTTAGATATCTGACAAAATTGCATTAATCCAAGCTACAAAATTATATTTTAATATATAGTAAAGACTAAAGAACAGTTCCAGAGACCTATTCTTCTAGTTTTTTTACTATCTCTCAAAGGTATCAATCTATCAATATTCCATGATTCCTCTATAGCTTCACTCTCAAATATAATCTTTGAGTAAATCTGAATTTGACTGCTAAAATTAATATAATTAGCAATCTAACACCAATCAAGTGGCACAAATAAAAAAACATATATGATATAGAGTTTCTAAATCTTGACAAAAATGGTACATAGAAAATTTCCTTTGCAGCCCCTTCTAATATTTTTTCCCTCTGTACCAACCAACAGAAACTTCTAATGGAATTGTAATCTGCAAAGTAACCATGAATCATTACTTCTAACTCCCCAAAACTCTAAGTATAGCAAAAGTTTACTGTAAAATATCCCATATTATCCCCATTGCCAAACAATAGTATCCTTCTTATTAACATTAGACTTGATATGTATTATTACAACATGGCAAACATATTCCACACTATGAATTCAATTATGGTGCTTTAATGTAAACTTATAGTTGAAATGTAGGCATATTTGAAATTAACACATCGTAATTGTGACAAACCAATTGATTAAATAGTTAAATGGCAAACTTAAGTTGATAAAGTAGGTAAAGGTTTTTTTTTTGTTATTTGTGTTCTTATTATGCAATCAGAATTTCACTGGGAACAATGATGCCACAGCCCTAAAACCCTGGACCAACACTGGACCTGGAGCTGGCTGTTGCCAGGAACAGTATCAGTGAAGTTGTAGAACCATTATGAAAATGAACATTTTGGCCCCCGGCTGTGTTTCAGTGGAAGTTTTCAGAGTATAATGTTAGAGTCCTGATTGAGCACTATTTCCACTTCTACCATTTCAAATCCTGTCTTCTAAACCCTAAAAAGGGACAAGATATAAATTAATCTTCGCAGTGCTGTGTACTATTTTGATTAGCAAAAAAAGTGTATTGCTATTGGGGAAACACAAAACTTAATAATTTGAACTCAGTCATTCTTGTAGCAAAGCGAGGAACCTGAAACAAAGTTCACAAAAGGTTTACTTTTCAAATTATTTGCAGGAATTGCATCTCCCCACCACAGATTTGCTTCTCTAAACCTCAACTCTTCATTCGCTGGCACCTCCCTAAACCTTTACAATGTGAAACCCTCATCTTCTACAAAACGTCGTGCCTCACCGTCTGCTATAAAAGTGGTAAATGCAGCCAAAATACAGTTCGTCCTAGGCACAGATGAGAAAACAATCCCAGATGTCAGGCTAACAAAATCCCGTGATGGCACCAATGGTGTTGCAATATTCACCTTCGATGAGCCCTCATTATTCGACTCGTCTGGTGAGCTGGGTGATATTACAGGGCTTTATATGATAGATGATGAGGGGGTTATACAGTCAGTTGATGTGAGTGCTAAGTTTGTGAACGGTAAGCCATCAAAGATTGAGGCCAAGTATGTGATGCGGACCCCTCTTGAATGGGACCGGTTCATGCGGTTCATGGAGAGGTACTCACAGGCCAATGGGCTACAATTTGTGAAGAAATAATTGTGCAAATGATATTTTTCACCCTTGTAAGTGTAATACCTTTGTATCTTTAAGATACCAAACTTTTATTTCTTTTTTTTTTTTCCTTTTTCCGACTGCCTGTTTCTAATGTGTGTGCAGTTTGCATTCAAGTTTTATTCTTTGGAACATCCTGATCTCGGTGTAGATGATTGACCTGACATGAAAGAATTAAATTCAGAACTATTTCGATGGTGCCAATACCAGTAAATAGAACTTGTTCTTTTTGATAAAAAAGACACAAAACATCCTAGGATGGAAAAGTAGTAGCACAATAAACAACTTTAAAAGTAGCAGCAAAATAAACAACTTTTATTTAGCTCTTTAAATTACATTTTCATAGTCATTTTTTTCAGAGGATAAAAAGAGAGTAATGAGTTTGAGCAAGTCTCATCAATGTATCTGCCTTTTTAGTTGGTTTCATTCCCTTCATTATATATACTTTATTCTATCTTCGTATCTGGCAACAATTTAAAGTGAAGTGGATATAAATTTTTAAAACGCAGATGTTTGATAGTAGTGAAGTAGAGGTACTCGGAAGAAAATATGTGAAAAAAAGAAACTTATCTTGTTCTTCATTTTCCCAACGGTTTGATCAAATATATCTCAAATCTGAATTATTGATTGATTGAAGATAGAGTAATTAATCTGCTTCAAAAAAAGGAAGAAAAGAAGATGAGTAATTTTTTTTTTGGATTGATTGCCCGACATAATGTTGCCAGGAATCACAAGCAACAACCACTGGCACGTAAATTAAAATGGAGAGGCGATGACGACAATACCTGCTGCTGGGTGGCGGAGAGGCGAAATGGTTCCTATCGATTTGAAAATGGAGAGTCCATTTGTCGGTAAATTAAAATCCAGCGCAATCCATTAGCACGAATCTTGACAAAAAATGGACGGACGGGATTTGCAAGCACAAAAGGAGCGATGCTTGCGCAAGCAGATAATATTACTCAAAAAGAAGAAAGTAAAAAATAAATTATTAATAGAATCTGAGATAAAAGCGAACAACACTAGGAAAGAAACTTATTATGCTATCCTTAGTGAGGAAGATTTCTTTTTTTGAATCAGTAGCGGAAAGTCTACTATTTTCATTAATGGAAAAAATATATTTACATCAGCAAAAATAAACAAAAATATTTACAAAACCAAATTCTAATTGAGGAGAGAATAATAAGTTCCTACTTCATTAGTGAGGAAGATTTCAATTATTCTAATTGAGAAGAAATATAAGAAAACACATTCCCAGACAGAAATAGTCCCAAAAACTTCTAATTAATAGAGAAGAAATACATGAGAACATATTCCGCAACTGAAATATTTTTTTTGATATCACACAAATAGAAATAATCACACACCCAATTAATTCAACATACCAGGCACCGTTGTCCAAAATATAAAACTAAAAATAAATTAAAAGAAAATTTTCTAATGTTTCACATTCCTCTCCAATGGGAAGTGTGAATTAAAGATTGTGGATTCTTTGAACAATCTCCTAAATAAAATACAAATAAAGAGAAAAGAACACACGTACATATCAGTATCACAAGCATCATGTTTGTATTTCGCAACTGGAATTGGTCAGAATAAATTCTTGACATAGCAAAGCCTATGCCAAAGTCTCGACGGTCTCTGTCGGTTGGTCCTTAGAAGGTTCCCTACAATGCTCCTTGAAGGGATCTAGATAATCAGGCCAATAATTGTTGTTAAACATGCCAGTGTGTAATAGCAACACATAGAGCAGCTGCGTTGCAGCTAAAATAAGGATGCACGCCTCGAGCACTCGCAACCTCCAGCCTCTTTCACCTCCTATATGAATTTCCTTGCATGCCAGCCTGATAATATAGATCAAAATAAAAGATATTTTGAACCTTATTGGATCATGAAGCATAATTAGAGGGAAAAAAAGATCGAAAAAATGGTAATGACCCAAAAGCAAGGGCAGTAATTCCTCAGGCAAGAAAAGCCGATGAGGCGGCAGCAGGAAGGGTATTGGTCCGCCATAAACAGCTGTGGTATAATCCAGGTACCGTTGCTGCAGCACCAACAACACCGGCCAGGATAGCGAATATAAGGAAATATATTGTTGCTTGGTTGGCTCCTACTCCTGCAAGATTTATCAGAAATTTACAATCATTAACCAAAATATCGTCTGAGAGAGGATTTATGTAACTTTTCGAATGTTTGCTCTTTTATTTATGTTTTTTTAATTGAGGACAAATTATAAATTTGATCTACTGAAAACAACAAAATTTATCTGTCTAACAAGGAACAAGCAAAAGCAACAATTCTAGATGCCCCCTAATTGCTAATTTTTCCTTGGGAGCAGAGGGATCTTTTGTAATTTCCACATGAATTATCAATTAACTGAATTTTGACAATTAACTAGAAAAAAATAAAACCATGAAATATGTATGTACCAGGAGACGAGGCCTCTCCATTAATGAAATGATTTAGGTTCCAGCTCGCATAACCCACCACTATTATGTAGAAAATTAGATTTATAACCAACAAGGGAGCCGAGAGGTCTCTCACAGCACTGTGAACCATATGAGCCATATTTTTGAATTATTGTTGAAAACAAAGGTTTATGAGAGATGTTTTAAGAGGCAAATTATTATTCATCTATTACTCTATTAAATTAATTAATACTCCCTCTCCGAAATAACCAGAATACATCTTTTTAATTACTTTCTACTTTTTGAGAGAACCAGAAGAATGTCGAAAATGCCTGGAGGTGCCAAAAGCATGCCACGACACATTTGTACAAAGTTGTTCGAACCGCTGAAGAATAAAATTTCACAAAGCTAGACATTAACTAGGCCATTTGATGCTCTAGCCCAAAATAAATAATTAGGTCATGTGGGAGGTATGAGCATATGGGCTGGATAAATTGATCTGGGCTTCTGTTGTCTAAAAGTTGAAGTTTAAACCTTAAAACAAAGGTCTGCCTATTTTGCATTTTATCCCGATTCGAATTTGTCACAATATATTGTTATCTAATATATAGGAAGGGTTGTTGATATTATGGTCCCCAACGTAGTAATAACCCCATGATAACATAGAAAATCAAGAAAAACACAGGCCAGAGAATGTGCTTTATATGGTATTATTTGATGATTGTTTAATTTTCCTTTTGGTATGCGATTCCAAGTACTACTAATTCAATGTTATAATACACATTTTAATACGCTTAATTCACTATCATCAATACACTATATATCCTATTGTGTGTCAACACCACCATGATATCATGCTGGGGGGTTATAACTCCAAGTGCTTCATTAAGAAACTATATATAGCACTTCAAAGAACCATGGAAGTAATTGCTAAGATATCAATTAAGTACAATTCTTACACACAAAAGTTAAAACAGAAAAGAAACTTTGCCATCAAACGACAGCTCCATACACATATCTATTATAGGTCTTCAAAAAGTAGAATATGTGTCTATCCACCAACACAGAACATTCAAGACCTCCCCTATATTGCATGTACTGATTTATTCTCTCCTTACTAGTATAAAGCAAATTCTGTTGCTTGCATTGCACAGCTGCCACGATGTGCCATGTCACAATCATCGAGGTTCCACAATGTGCCCCACGCACCGTCTTCTTCCGCAAATCCATCACTGGTAGAACAGTTGGCATTGCCTTGAAGCAGATAAGGCAGGTAAGAATACATCAACTCCACATCTTGGATGTTGTATACTGATGAGGCCTCCTCCGCTGGAGACATGACATATTTCACATCAGAAACTTGTTGTCCATGAAGTTGGTCGTCTTGTTGTTGTTGTTGTCGCTGTTGCTGCTGCTGCTGCTGCTGGTGTTGTTGTTGTTGTAGCTGATGTTGTAACTGGAGTTCTTGATTGTATAGTCTCTCTTCACGCTGTCTTAAGAACTGTGCACGGGCCCGCTCAATGCTTTTCGAGGGCTTGCTTTTCTTGAAGTGTGTTCGCCAGTAGTTCTTTATCTCGTTATCTGTTCTGCCTGGAAGACTTCTTGCAATGGTTGACCACCTATTGAAAAGCACCTTTTGTTGGCAACTTGCTAGATGTGGTTGTGATTACAAACGCACAAGAAGACTCTAATTTTGGTCAATTGTAGCATGTGTGAGAAACTGTTACATACCTATTGCCAAACAACGCGTGCAGTTCAATGATGATGCTTTCTTCTTGTGGAGTTATTTTGCCTCTTTTGAGGTCTGGTCTTAGATAGTTCACCCACCTCAGCCTGCAGCTCTTTCCACTTCTCCTTAGGTCTTCAATTAGAATTTAAGCAAAACCCAACTTCAGTAAATTCTTCAATAATTTCTAAGTACTGTATAGATGGTAAAATTTCTATATATGATAGTAATTAACTTTTTTTTTGGAAGTAGGATAGTAATTAACTTTAATTTATGTCAAAATTTAAAATACAAGTAGATTTTTTGTTTGAACTTGGAAGAGCTTTGTTCACCTTTGATATAAAAATTTAAATTCTTTCTAAAGACCAAATAATGTTACATAAAATGATATTATGAATTTCAAAATTTATTTTTCAGAATATTGATTCCCATAATTATGTTATATTTAAATCACTCATTAAGGAATTCAGAATAATTTCTAGCACTAACACTTTAAAATCCTGTAAGTTGCTAAAGATATACAACAAAAAACATAATTAGAGCAAAAAATGGCATAATTCACTCCTAAACACATGCACGCACAGAGAGAGAGAGAGAGAGATTGTCAAAGCCTTGGTAGCTACTAGCTACTACCAAGTTTTCAAAAAGAGAGAGAGAGAGAGAGAGAGAGAGAGATTACCAGTAGTTTTAGCAACAGAATTCCATCTGCCTTCTCCATGCTGGTTGACATAATCTATTAGGAGCTTGTCTTCTTGGGCAGTCCATGGACCCTTTCTCCATTCCACCTCCTCCATGTTTTAAGCAAAAGAGAAATCCAACTCCTAAAAAGAGGGAAGCTTTCAATTAGCTTTTAACTAGGCTTGTCTCCTAAGTCTGCAAGTGTATTAATTGGTAGTTGCGTGCTGTCCGCGTGCTAGCTCGATCACAACTCTCTATATATACATACATTTTATGGTGTATATATCTTAAACTTTCTCATCATGAACGCCATGTCCCTTTCACAGCATTTCTAATTCCACTACCTTTGCAAGTCGAAATCACAGAATTGCCCTTGTCATTTTGCCAGATTTGCATTGTAATTTTTTGTTACTTATACACCAACCAACCTTTTATGTGAAATTTAAAAAAGAAATAAAAAAAAGTGATGCTTTGTGGTTCCGGTGTGTTCCACACCACCTCAATGTGTCTTGATGCTGTTGGGGGTTCAAGCCTCCTCAGCATTACTGTGTTAAGTTTAACAATTTAATCATGATGAGAAGCATTTTGAGGAAAAAATAATAGAGGCATGGATGGTACAAGCATTAAACTAATTATTAAAACGACATAGAATCTTCTGTCAGAATTGCATCTCAGCTGTAATTCGCTGAATTTGTTTCGATTTGTGTTTCCATGACCATATTCATGCATTGAAAATAATTTTATGGTAGTTGTAGAAGGAGACAGTCATTCACTGGACAATTCCAGTTCCAAAGGTAATGGAGATCAAACAGACGAGTAGTTAGAGCATCTCTATTACTGAAACTCGTGGAGTTTCTAAATAATTACCACATCAGTTTTAAATTTTTTATCTTTCTTTAGTTTCTAATTTTTTCATTTCTGAAACTAAAAAGATTTTCTTAATTGCTACATCAGCAAATATTACTAGTGTTGTGGGAGATCAATCAATTTTAGTTTAGCTAATGATTAAGTCACGTCATAGTTCATAAACTCTAGAGCAAAGTTGCTAAATAAGAAATTCTGAAGCAAAATTGCTAAATAAGAAACTAATATACATCCCTGAAACTTATTTAGAAATTGCCACGTCAGATTAGAAACTCCAAGAGTTTCAGGAATGGAGATGTTCTTAGTTTGTTAGGACATTCATTCAGTTAGTTAATTAGTTACTCAAATAGACGGTCCGAAATTGTTCAGTTAGTAGGTGACGATTTAGATCATTATACTCTGTAATACAAATAAAGTGATACTGATTGTACACTACTACAAACATGGGTTTTAATAGTGGTTGAAAAAGAGATTTAATAACAGACTATCAGGAGTATTATAGGGAAATGTTAAAGGTTGAAGGGTCCGCTATTAAATGTGTAACTTTAATACCGGACTTTAGTAAAGTTTCTCTATAAAAGGTGAATTTTAATAGCGAATTTTAATAAAGCTTCTCTATAAAAATTGACTTTTAATAACGAATTTTAGTAAAGATTTCCTATAAAATGTCATTTTTAATAGCGGACTTTTACCAAAGTCGCTATAAAAACTTTTCAGAAAAATAAAAAAGCTTGCTACATCAGTGACAACTACGAGCATTTATTGCGAAATAGACTAATTTGATAGGTATTTTTGCAGAAATGTTTGTTCGTAATATATATTAAAAAAAAATTTACTATTTACAAATATGTCATTTTTTGTTGTAATTTATTTCTTCTTTGCATATTAGCTGTAATATGTCTGTTGAAAGCACTTTTTAAAAAAAAATATGCTTTTCTGCAAATAAATGGCCTTACCAACAACCTAATTTTATTTTTACAGTAATTATTAAACGAGTTGTGAAAAAAATAAGGAGACAAATGAAGGCCAAAATACTTAAAGCTCATATATATGTTTATCCTTCATAGAGAAAATAGGTAAAAATAATTGAATAAATGATACTCGAAGGTAAGCTTGAAGGAGCACAATAATATATATTTGAAGGAGGAAGGAATAATGAGGGAAATTTATGTGGGAAGAAGGTAGAAATGAGGGAGAGTTTATGTCTTTTATAGAAAATGAAAATTGTTGAAAGAGAAAAGATGACTTAATCCATGAGACTCTGTGTTGGTTTGGAGCGTTTGGATTGACAAGAATGAATAGTTGGATTTAGAAGTAAATGGTGGTTCGTGAGCTACAACTTTAATATTTTCAGAACATTTTATAGCGGGTTCGTAGGCGTATCCGATATAAGAACTTTTCATACCATACCCCCTAGACAATCTGATATAAAAGTTTGTTATACCGGACCCGTAGCACCATCCGCTATAAAATGTCTATATTTTATAGCGTTTCAGACAGCCACCCGCTATAAAAAGTCCATTTTATAGCGGGGCCTCTAAAGGTCTGCTATTAAAGGTTCTAAAATCTTTTCAGAAACATTTTAGAGCTACATTTTTTAAAGTCTGTTATTAAAAATGCAAACTTAATTTCAAAACTGTCACTGGACATTTTTGTAGCGAAGGTTATGCAAATTCGCTATAAAATGAAGTCTTTTTGTTGTAGTGGTAAAACAAAAATGAGAAATAATAAAATCAAATGTTCTTCGTCTCTTATTTTATATATCTCTTTTATGATATCAGAGCTTGACTAAAAGCTCACGCTTCTTTAAAGCCTAAACAATGACGACATTAGATTCTTCTATTCTTCCGGTTGCAGTAAGATCAACTAGAAGAAAATTGGTTTTAGCAAAAAAAACATATTTGATGTAGCTATTTTTCTTTTTTCAACACCATTGTGCAAGACCAACACTAATAATGTAGCATGAATTATGTAATTTTTCAATTCATTTTTTATAAATGCTAAAACATAAATTGCAACGCTAGATTGTAAGATCAAATTGATACAGCAAAAGAAACACCATAAATCTTCCCTTCATATTTTTCCTGCTTTGACGCATAATTTTCCCTGCATCATCTTTCATTCCATTTTTCAATTACGGCCTTTTTTTGTAATATTTTCACCATTTGTCACATTCACCGTTTACTTTTTAATTTAGGTTCTAAAAATTAGTTTGTAAAAGTGTTAATATTAATTTTAATGTACTAGAAACGAAGCTTAAAGGTTAGAGTCAGCGTAAAGAAATTATTGATATAACTATTTTGTAAAAAAAAAATAGTTTATTTCTTGCATAATAAAATCATCTTTAGTTTATTATTGTTTTCAGATTAATTGATCTAAATGTTGTATTGCAGTTCATAGTTATAAAAATTGAACTAAGGATCGAAGCGAAGTTATTGTCTACCATAAATTTAGCATAATGTTTCATTTAAAAATAAAATTTTGTAAATATATGATTTTATATAAGTAAACTTAGATATATTAAATGGATCTGTTTCGTTTTCTACACTCTCTCTCTCCGGATTTTTGTATTATTTGTGTGACACACACAATAAAGAAACATTTTCTTTCCTAAAAAAAATAGAGAAACATTTTCTACAAACTCTCTCTCTCTCTCCGAATATGCACTTAAAGAGAGATATACTAAAAACAAAAAGAATTTGAAAAAAACACCATAAATATCATCATGTCTGAAAAAAATCTTTTAAAATTGATACTAACACTTTCGCTTAATGATTTATATTCTTCAATACTATAAGTTTATTTCACTTATTTATTACCTTATATAAATTACGTATCATTTTTTAAACTATAATTTAATAATAAAATAAATAATGATTAAGAATATTTTACTTTTTGTTAGCTATATATCACCATCATTCAAAAGTTAAAAGCATGATCTTTGAACCGCTTTTGACCGCAAATGCTATCCTATGGATTTGGGAAGCAGATTCTCCGTCGCGCAACAGAAATGAACGGTTCAGATTTTCTGCATTGTAAGCTACGGACGATTCGAATTTGATTCAGAAGTCTGATATTATAAAGTCACTATGACATAAATGACATGTTATAGCGGCCTTGTAAGGTCTATTACAGCGGACAGGGGGCCGGTGTAATAAGGGGGGGGGGGGGGCTGCTATAGGTACAAAGAATCCGCTATAACAGATTCGAGCTATTACATCGGACAATACTACGGAGCCGCTATAATAGAAGCTACTATAGCGGATAAAAGGAAGAGGCCGCTGTAATAGATTTAATCTGTTATAGCGGCTTTTAACTAAAGGCCGCTATAACAGATGATCTGTTATAGCGGCCCTCAACTAAAACCCGCTATAACAGTGTGAAAATTATATTAAAATATTCTTAGGTATTATAGCGGCTTTTCCGTTATGTCCGCTATTAAGTTTATATATTTTTTTTAAATGCAGCCGGTTTTCTGTGGCTAGCTCCCAATTGCTAGCCATACAAATTGTACCAATACAAATGTATATCAATGAGTTTATAATTTAGATAATACACAATTAATTTCACATAATACACAAATAAACATATCAATATATATCAACATATATAAGTAAACTAAAATCTCACATATATATCGTAAAAATGTCACATACAAATGTCACACACAAACATCACATAAATACAACAAAATATCAATACAAACATCAAATAAAACATCTAAGGTGTACAAAACTCACAAGTAATAACTCATATAATCGCAAAGTATTTCTTTTACCTTGTTGATCTCGCTATCGGGCACTGACAAAGGATATGGCTCGAGCTCCTAAAAAACACATTAAAATAAAATTCAATCATTATTACTTTTGCATATGCATACATATAAATACAAATATGTACATAATCATTAGAGAATAAATTGCGCACATTTAACTTCAGCGATCTCAAACTCGAGACATCATTGTAACGCGTCGCAAAGTAAAACATCGCCCGCATGACATAATATCCGCAGATCCAGCCATTGGGTTGCGGAGGACTCTATAAATTTAAGAAATAAACAAAATGAATAGTAAGTGATGAAATTTACTAAACCCGATAACTTTAGTAATTAACCTTAAATAATGAATCTCCTACAAATAAGAAATCAAGATATATCAAGAATAAGTTTCGTGCGCTTTTAATTCCACCCGAACCAGTAGTGTGGTGGTGGATCATTTTTTCGGCATTTTGTTTATTGCGCTGACGTAGTGCTTACAAATAAGAAATCAAGATATATCAGAATACATATATTGATAATTTAATTAGAGACAACAGGATATCATACCTGAAACTCATCGCTATGTGTGTAAGCAACGAAGTTCTCCCACTGCTGATCTGTGATTGGTTATCCTTTTTCCATAGGAGTTAATGGATTATCTCGATAAATGTATTGCTGCCTCAGCCTAATCTTCCAAGCCTTCCACAGCTCGTCCATCTTTGCAAGAACTTTGTTTTTCCGATGGTCGTCTAGAATGTTCCAAGTCTCCTGTAAAAAAACAAATAAATTAGATATTAGTTCGATAATTAAAATATTAAATATTGTCGTCGAATTCATAAAAAAAGACTTGACCTTAATCTCTTCCCAAAGACTAAGCTTTATCTTGTCGTCGAATTCTTCCCAATTTTTTATGTCACATGGCACATGCGATCTAACAAAAACGCCGAGCCATGTCGTCCAATCCTTCACCATATCACCAGTGGCTACGCCATTCTCATCAAACTCTATATGTTTGTCGACTTTTTCTTTGACTTTTTGTGCATTTGCCTTTGATCTCAACTTTCGGCCAGAGCTGCTAGCTACGCTTGATGCACCGTCGGACATATCTGTTAATTATATTACAAAAAAGCACAATTCTAATGTTAAAACTCTAACCCTAATTTGAAGAATTATATTACAAGAAAGCACCCTAATTGAAACTTAATCCCAAACTCTAAACTCTAATTTATACAACATATGGCATTCTTTAATTAAGCACCATAATTAATTTAAACATAACCCAAATTCTACTCTAATTAAGCACCTAATTGAAACTTAATCCCAAACTCTAAACTCTAATTTATACAACATATTTGATTCTTTAATTAAGCATCCTAATTAATTTAAACATAACCCAAATTCTACTCTAATTTAGCACTCTAATTAAGAACCTAATTGAAACATAATTCCAAACTCTAAACTCTAATTTATACAACATATTTGATTCTTTAATTAAGCATCCTAATTAATTTAAACATAACCCAAATTCTACTCTAATTTAATTAAGCACTCTAATTTAAATTCTAACCTCACGAAACCATAAGAGATATATATATTTGATACCTTGTAAGAGAGAACAGCAAGAGACAAGGCAGCAGAAGAGAGGAGAGGCGGCAGCGAGCTAGAGATAGAGGCTGGCCGCTAGAGAGAGAGGCAGCGAGCTAGAGAGAGAGCAGTGAGAGACAGAGCGGCTGGGGTTTGGTTGGGAATCGGCTGGGTTTTGGCTGGGAATCGGCTAGGAGCGCGCTTGTTGGTAGCGGCGGGGTTTGAAAATGAACCGGCTGCTGGATAGAGGAGAGACCTAATACAAGTCTGTTATAGCAGCCTTTTATAAAAAGCCGCTATAATAGGTCTGTTATAGCGGCTTTTTATAAAAGGCCGCTATAACAGACCTATTATAGCGGCGTTCTTAAGGAGTCCGCTATAATAGCTAGGAACACCATATTACCTTTCTTTTTTCAGTTAAGTCATGAAACAAACAGAGGTGCAATGGTACCACAAGTGTATAGTTGTTGTTGGAGTTCATGAGTTCGAATCTCAGGTTGGAAAAAAAAATTTGGTATTAAGTTGTACAAGTTCAAATATTACAACATTTTTAAAAAATATTACAACAAATCATTCAAATAAATAAAATATTACAACATTTTTAAGAAATATTACAACAAATCATTCAAACAAATAAAATATTACAACATTTTTAAGAATTATTACAACATTCGTTATGATTTTTTTGATTTGCGGTGTTTGACCCACACTCCTTCGTTGTGATCTAAATAAAAAAAAATACAAAAAACATATTCTTAATCAGAAAATTAGATAAAAATTATATATTTAAGAGATGTAATGCTCCGTGTAATAGAAATATACCTGAACGCAAGTAATGCGGCGTGTCATTGTTCTCCACTGGATCAGCCTCTATACCTGTGGAAAATGGCGGTACTTCGTCATATTGGTCATTTTCTTCTTCGACATCTCCCACATCGATGATTCGTCTTTTACCCGAAAGAACCACATGCTTCTTCTTGTCAGATGGATCAGCAACATAAAATACTTGTTTAACTTGTTTATTGGCAAGTATGAAAGGGTCGTCTCGATGACCCACTCTTTTCATTTCCACTGTTGTGAATCCAGTTTCTTTTTCCACATTAACACCAATCTGATTGAACCATTCACAGAAAAATAATGGAATTCTGAATCTTATGTAATCAAGTTCCCAAATTTCCTCAATTCGACCGTAATATGGTATTGCCTTACCACCACCAGCTGGCACATCATCTACTGTTACTCCGCTGTTCTGCACCGTGCTCTTTTTGTCTTGGTTCTTGGTGTACCAGGTGAATCCATTCATGTCGAAACCTCTTGATGGGTGATCATGTTCAGAGATGGACCTTTGGCTAGCAATGCCAATGTCTGATTACTCGATCCCTCAGATTGTAGTTTGTCTTTGAACCATTTTGTGAATTTCTTATTATGTTCATTAATGACCCAATCAGCACGACCCAATCGATTTTGTGATCTCAACTCCTCAATGTGCTCTGTCACATAATATGCCACATCTTGTAGTTCTGTAAGGACTTTAAAATGTGCTTTTTGTAACATGCGCTCATCCACCCTTTGTGTGATCGATCCCTTAATACCAAATCCTTCTGATCTACCCTCATGTCGGTATTTCGGAAGTCCAATAGGATCCACTCCATCCATGTGATTGGTGTAGAACTCAATAACCTCTTCTGCAATGTAACCTTCAACTATGCTCCCTTCTGGCCGAGAACGACTGCGACATAGCCCTTTGAGTTGACCCATTCCTCTCTCAAAAGGATACATGTAACGTAAATGCATCGATCCGCACGTTCTGATCTCCCTCACCATATGAATGGTCAAATGAATCATTATATCGAAAAAAGAAGGAGGGAAGTACATCTCTAGTTCGCACATGGTCTGCACGACGTCGGATTGAAGTTTTTGCAATTGTGCAACATCAATAACCTTAGAGCAAATCGAGTTGAAGAAGAAACACAACTTGGTTATGGTTCGCCTTACAGGTGGTTTCAAAATTCCCCGGATTGCAACAGAAAGAAGTTGTGTCAACAAAACGTGATAATCATGAGATTTTATTCCGATCAATTTCATTTCCTTAATGGACACCTTTGCCGAGATATTTGAGGAATAACCTGACGGGACCCTAAGGTCCTTTAAGCAACCCAACAAACTTTTTTTCTCTTCTGTTGTTAAAGTCCAGCTTGCCACAGGTAGGTAAGTACGCTTTTCGCCCTCAATCGGTGCCAACTCGGGCCGAATCCCTAGTTCGAACATGTCCTTCCTTGTTTTGACCCCATCTTTTGTTTTACCAGGAATGTTCAACAACAAACCCACGATACTCTCGGCAACGTTTTTGATGACATGCATTCCATCTAAACAATGTCGCACCTCCAAATATTGCCAGTAAGGAAGATCCCAGAATGTAGACTTCTTCTTCCATATTGAGTCTTTCAAAGAACTATTATCAGATTTTTTTCCAAAATGGACCTTTATATCCTTCACGATCTCATAAACATTTCTTCCAGATAATGGTTGTTTAGCTTTTACTGGCTCTTCTTTTCCATCGAATTCCTTTGTAAAAGTTCGATATGGATGCTTAATTGCAAGGTGTCTTCGATGTCCCATGTAAACATTCTTTTTATAGTGACTCAATCGTATGGAATGCGTGTCTTCTCGACAAATGGCACATGCTTTACCTCATTTGATCTTGTAACCCGATAAATTCCCATATGCGAGATAATCATTAATCGTGCAGAAAATCATGGAACGAAGAGTGAAGTGTTCTTTCGAATTTAAATCGTACACCTCCTCTCCTTCATTCCATAATTTTTGGAGGTCATCTATCAATGGTGCCAAGTAAACGTCTATATCATTTCCCGGCTGCTTGGGACCCGAAATCAACAATGGCATCATTATGTATCTTCTTTTCATGCAGAGCCATGGAGGAAGGTTATACACACACAGTAACACCGACCATGTACTGTGGCGACTACTCATATTGCCATAAGGATTCATTCCGTCCGTACATAATCCCAATCTTAAATTTCTTGGCTCACTCCCAAAATCTTTGAATTTTCTATCTATATTTCTCCATTCGGGAGAGTCAGCTGGATGTCGTAGTTTTCCATCCAATTTCCTACAATCATAGTGCCACCGTAATAATTTAGCGTCTCTTGGATTCATGAAGAGACGTCGAAATCTTGGTATTATCGGTAAGTACCATAACACTTTCGCGGGTGGCCTTTTTTTCCCATCCTCATTCTCATTATCGCCTCTTGATTTGTACCGTGATGCATTTATCTAGATTGTTATACTCTTTTCTGTAAAGTATACAGTCATTCGGACATGCATGAATTCTCTGAACCTCCATACTCAAAGGACATAACAATTTTTTGGCATGGTAAGTTGAATCTGGTAGCGCATTATTTTCTGGCAACATGTCTCCCAAAAGCTGGAGTAAAGATGTAAAACTCTTGTCACTCCATCCATTCTTGGCTTTTAGGTTATACAATTTGAAAATAGCAGATATTTTCAAATATTTCGTGCAGTCAGGGAATAATGGTATATTAGATTCATGGCGAAACAAATTATCCAAAATTTCGGGAATGTAAGCACAATCGGTTTCAACATCACTCATTATTTCATCCAATTGGACAACATTGTTTGTAAATTGCGGATTCTCTATTAATTCAGTAATTTCTACATTTTCATGATCACCTCCTGATTCATCCCATACATTTTCAACATTATTATCCTGAACATTTTCAATATTTTGAAACCCACTCGTTCCTATTACTTCTGTCGATCTTTCAACATTCTCTCCATGCCATATCCACCGGGTGTAACACCTCATAAATCCATTTCTAATCAAATGCAGTTCCACTTCATCGACATCCCTATGCCTAACCATGTTCTGGCATTTCGAACACGGACATAGAAGTGACTTTTCACCTTGTAATTTCATATATTTCCCTGCACATTTCATAAATTCTTCAACTCCTCTCAGATATTCAGCTGTTTTCGTTTCGCCATTCATCCATATTCTACGACGATCCATCTGAAAAATCAATTATTATAATGTGAATTAAATGTATATATGGGTATCAAAAGCTCCAAATAATTAAGTTTTTGGGCTGGCCAACCATCCTAACCCACTCTTTGAACACTTTGTCTCATTAGCGGACGTATGATAGTTGCAATCTAGTATTTGCGAAGATTTCGGCAGCATTTTCCCTTAGCTCCCCGAATACACCGATGCACATTTGCATGTACGCACGTATTCGTGGGAACAATTTGGGAAATACTTTACCGAAATCTCCGCAAACACTGGATTGCAACTATCGTACGTCCGCTAATCCTAAATGAGACAAAGTGTTCAAAGAGCAGTCCCAAACGGGGACTATTCGAGATTAATCCCTATTGGATTAATCTCGAACGGGTACCGACCTAAATTAGTTTATTTGCCGATATTTTGGTCCTATATGACAGTACCTAACAAAATTTATGCAATGAATGCCATTAAGTTAATATTAATGCATTTTAATAAAATTAAAACATTGAAATATATATAGAGAATGAATTAACCTCAATAAAAACTCCAACGAACTCACGCTATGTGCAGTGTGCCCGTCTCTCTCGATCGCTTCAAGGATTATTACAACTGAAGTTAGGCAAAAAAATTGAGGTTTAAAGATTTGAAGATGTGTATTTAATGGAGTATTAATGGCTGTTAGCTATGGAGTATGGCTGCTGGTATTTGGGCGCCAAATGAAATGGGGAAGAAAGGTATTGGCGCGCTTGTGAAAATAACCTGAAACCTATTATAGCGGCCTTCCATACCAAGCCGCTGTAAAACTCGAGCTATTATAGCGGCTTATTTAGAGGGGCCGCTGTAACAGCCTATTATAGCGGTCTTGTTCTAAAGTCCGCTTTTACAGAGGTAGCTATTATAGCGGCCTTTATTAAGGATCCGCTATAATAGGTTTGGAGATATTTTTCTGGCGCCGTAACAGCGACCTTTAACAAATAGCCGCTATAATAGATTGAGAGATAATTTCCAAAATGCCACTCTAGAGCTATTATAGCGGCATTGCTGCCTATCCGCTGTAATAGGTGGGCTATAATAGCTCTTTTCTGTAGTAGTGAGTTTAGCTTGCACGAATCTTAATGCAAATCAAAAGTTGAGATTTGATTTGATTTGCTGCGCAGCACGCACAATATTTTTGCTACACGGTGGAAGATCTCACTCCATGGATTTGTTTGATCAAATGGAGGGGGGGGGGGGGGGGGGGGGCGGTGGTCAAACAGAGCAGCCTAACTCAACTCACGTTTGCAACCTTGACCTGATTAGGCGTCAACTCTTATGTATATCCATTAATCACTTTATGCACTTTATTTCTACTAGGAGTAATTGATTTTGTGAAAAAAAAAGATCATTAACTAAGTTATATCTTTGACGTAGTGACACAATAACGCGTATCCTGTTTAAGGGCATTATTAAAAGTTAAAAAGGAATTAGATTTTATTATCCGAAAAAAAAAATCTAACTTTTTGTTCAGTTAACGTTGTTTTTTTTTCTTCTCAAAAGAGTGAATTATGTATATTTGAAGTGTCAATAAGCCAAGAGATAAACAAATTTTCTAAACGGCAGTTAATGTCTCTTTAAATTCTAAATATATATCTTTTCTTTTTTCCTCTTTTTCTTTTAAATAAACATTTTGAAAGAGATCCAAACTAATTCCTTGCACATAAAATGTAAGGTTTACATATATTTCTTGGACATAATTTACAATGTTCTGTTTGAACTAATGCAAAGTTAAATTACAGTATTTATTATGTTATTTTTAGTGTACATTCAAGTAAGTATATTCATCTTAGTATATATATTTAATTGATAAAATATACCCAATTTCATACGAATTTTTGATATCAGATTAACATGCATGATAACTGAAGTATGCATAACAACATAATATTTTTGGATACCACTATTCGATATGTGATTAACATGCATAATAATTGGATATTCGCGTATCAAATATTATGCATGTTAATAGAATTATTTTGTATATTATTTCAGTTATTATGTAAGTTAATTTAATATCGAAAGTTGGTATCAAATTAAGTGGAGATCTGAAAAACATTTTTTCTATTCTTTAAACCGCTCTCTCACGCCTTATCCGAAAAGATTTGAAAAATATGTATATGACATAATATTTCATCATTTTGTGAATCGATGATCTTATATATGTTAAATATTTAAGTCTAATTAAAGAGATAATGAAAAAGGATTTTATCATTTTACATGTATATAAATATAAAGATCTTAATGGAAGATTAAATATTTTGGGTTCAACGATTGTCAAGTAAATAATAAATTATGATATCATTTTCATAGAAAAAATGTTGAGGGCTCAAATGCCATATATTGCCACAAGTCTTTTTTATTTAAAATGGCATAAACTCATCTTTTAGTTATATCTCGAACTTTAAAATGTAATTGTTGAATTTCTCAACCGTTAACCTTCGTAAGTACATGAGAATGAGAATGAATTGTTTTTCTAGATCGAGTGTTAGATAAATTTAAATGATTTCTGAACAGTTAATCTTCTTAACCCATATATGTAAAAGCTAATTAAATGATTTATGGAGTTATTTTTATACAAGATTATTTTGTAGATAAATAGACCCAAAAAAATAATATATCATAATTAGCTATATATAACGATTCATTTTCAGCCACATGATCCAATATTTAAATGAACTACTGCTACACATACTTTTTATAATATGTGAACTACTGATCGATTTACATTCTACTATAACTTGAACTTCATAAATATTAAAATTTTGTTTTGTACAGTTTTCATAAAAGTGAACAAGATCACTAGCTTGAGTTCAATTTTTACAATTCAAACCCGAAAATATAAATGAAAAATGTTATTATGTGGAATTGTGAAATATCAAAACTTAGTGATATTGAAATCCTTCTCATCAAATATACTGAATTTGATATTATTAATTAATATTGGAAATGACTCGTTCGTCCTTCCTCAAGAATTATATCTTCAACGTACGTACAGTTAGAAAATGTTCATCTTGATGAAGCGAAGATCAAATTTTGTGGAGATGATCTAATAAAGAAGATTTTTTTTTTTCAGTTAACTCTTTTTATAATTGGTTACAATTTAAGGAAGTAAAAAGTACAACCTATGGTATAATTTGGCAATCTATATTACCTTTGAAAATAAAGGTTTTCTTATGATTAGTTAGAAACAAAAGAGTTCAAACTAAAGAAGTTTTATCAAGAAGAGGATGGATAGGAGAAAAAAATTGTGAATTTTGTGACAAAAAAAGAAGATATATATAAACATCTATTTGTTAATTGTTGATTTGCAAAAGGTATTTGGAATTGAATTTTTCAATATAACAATTTTACTTTTATAAGTAGTACCATAGAAGAATTATGGGGTATTGATGCAGGTATTACTTTGAAAAGATAAATTGCTAGTATATAGAATTGGTAAGAGGGATAACTTGCTGGAATATATGGTTAGAAAGAAATAGACGATGTTTCTTTGAATCATCTCGATCCTTGTTCGATTAAAATTATAGGAATTAAGATTATTAGCATGGCTACCTTTATATGTAAGAATAAAAAAACAGAATAACTACCTTAAATTAACTATT
>CAXKVX010002320.1:0-71254 GCA_964058865.1 Eleocharis quinqueflora
AAATGTGCAGTTTATGAATATTTGGCTGGTGACTACATATACATATATATATGGAATATCGCGGAGGTTATTGGAAAATAAAAAAGGAATGGGGAATTTTGTAACAGTGGATTGATTGGAACTTGGAAGGTGGTGATATATATGATGAAGTCTCTGGAGAGTAGAATTAATGATTGATGAAGTGATAGAGATGGATAATAGATATAGATAGATGGATAGATACCAGCTTCGTGTTGTCGCCTGGAGACCAAATCTATGTCAAGAGATATTGAGGGAGGGGCATGGAGATGCTGATTGAGCACATCTTCTAGGACAGATGCGAGGCTCGCGGACAGCATCCCTTCTGTCGCCATTTGTGATTTCTCTATCATCTCCTCTCCTGTCCTCTCCTCTCCTCTCCTGTCCTCTCCTCTCCTCTCCTCTCTGCAAGTTAATTAATTGTCCCAACTCGCAAGCCTGAAATTGCAGGCAGATGCGAGCTGGTTAGCTTGCCTGAAATAGAGAAAAGGAATTGGAGATGGGAAGCGATTTAGGGAGGAGAGGAAGAATGGCGATTGGGATTTGGGAAAGAAGGAAGGAAGGTCCCAAGTCCCAAACCAGAAATCTACGAAATTGGAGCAACAGGAGGCGGAGAGAGAGGGACAGCGAGAAATAGAAAAAAAAAAAAAGGAAAGGAGAGGAGAGGAGAGGATGAGGATGAGTTGGTTGCTCTTGCGATTACCAAATTAAAAGGATTCCTCTTCTCAGTTCTCAGTTCTCAGTTCTCTTCTCTTCTCTTCTCCTCTTCTCTTTGGAGCCAAAACGGTTTGTTTTATTTGAAAGGCGGAGGAGGGAGTCAGGGAGGGAGGGACTTATTAATTAATTATTAATAAAGAGCCGGTTGGTCAGTCTCATTTCTTACCAGTTACCACTTCAATTTCTTTATTTAGAATTTTCAATTGCCAACTATTACTTGGTGAAAAGACAACCAATCCAGCCCATGCGGCCATGCATCGTATCCGAGTTTATACTTTTTCTCGTAGGTGTCAGTATAAAGTGTAAACACTATAATTAACTAATTAAATAATTATTAATGTTACTCAAAGTATAAACCATTTCGATACACAATCTATCTCAACTAAAAAAACATGTTGGAAAGTTGTAATTTTTGTTATATTATGAGTCTGTATGTAAAAGATGTATTAATATTCGTAACAGTCGTGGGTTTGCAATTTTCGACCATCGGATCTTGTCAACATTCATGTCAAAATTAAAAAAGAAAGCAGAATTGAGAAGGACGTCAGAGTCGAGAGACCATGAGCAGATCTAGAATTTTCGTTAGGAAGCAAGATCTATAAATTTTTTCCAAAAGAGCAAAATGACGTAAATATTTTAAATATACATGATTATTTTGTAAAAAAAATTGACAAATCGTACAAATACACAAGGTTGTTTTGCAAAAATATATTTCATAATTGGCACTTCCCCCCCTGTTACACAGTGGATCCGCCACTGCGAGAGGGGAGAGAATGTTAAAGTGATTTTTTCTATATTGGCACGAGTCTTGACAAGAATTCGATAGTTATAAATTGTATTGGATGAAAGAGTGTGTCATATGCATATTATAATAGTCTCGCTCTATATATATTTTTATTTACTTTTATGTGTTTTTAAAGAAAACTCTCTATCTAGGCATTGCATGAGTACACAGGATCCCATCCAAACTTCTTATGTTTTTATCTCGACACATGGGGTCAATTATTTTTATGCTGGCGAATACATATCAAGGTATCTCGTCATCTACGTATTCCCAAACCCTGCTAGGCTTTGTCTGAGTACATGAAACTTGTCCATATCTCTTATGTTTTTATCTCAGTACACGAAACCGTCATTAAAATCACTATATCTTAAATCCATATTGGATTACATTTTGAGTACCAAAGGATGAGAGAGAGGTTGTCGAGTGCATATGCTACGTGTTAGTGCCTCACCATCTCCGAACCAAATAGGTGTTGAAGGATAAGGTGAATTTTCATCGTAACTAGTGGGTATATAATTACTAGATTAACATTTCTAATCCAGTTTCAATAATTCTAGATAATAATAATAATATGAAAATATGCCACTTAATTTCTACAATTTTATTATAAATTAAAGTTGAAAATAAAGAAAAGATAAATTACTTAAATTAAAGATGATTTTATTTCCTAAATGCATTATATGTGTGTGTGTGTATATTATGTGTGTCATGAATTATATTGTCAAAAACTCATCGAAAATTGCTACAACAAGTTTAAAATTTACTCATATGACCTTCAATTTTATTTTAATCTAACAATTTCACAAATTTGGGTCACATATCTAAATAAGCCTAAATTTATTTTAAATTACTCCCACTTCGAATATACCATTCCGTCTAAATACTCCAAAGCTTGAACATTTGCAGCAGCCTCGCTGTAATGTCGAGACAAAGAAAAGTAAATACAGAAAATATAGAAGAAACTCACAAAATAATGAAGGGGTGCTGACTCGAGTTTCCTCCCATGAAGCTTTTACGTTTCTAGCTCGACTGTCTCTCGTTTAATCTTCACCTTGTGACCTTTGTTCGCATCATAATTCTCCCAATAACTCTTATATGAACTGCTCCATGTGCGCTTTGCAAGACTTGTATGGTGCATCATCCCTAATATGTCTTTGGAGTTGTCTTTGAGTATTTCACACAAGATGTGGCCACATGCGTTCATCTTGAGAGAGAATACTAGAGCTGACTCAACGTTGAAATATTGGTTTAGTTGTGGTTGTAGGTATGTGCTCACTTCCAACGATTGATTGTGCTCTGGTGGTTGATCATTACCATTCATCACATTCGGTGCATTAGTTTCAACAAAGTCGATGTGAGTCTTGATTAAGAGTAAAGGTACAATGTACAGGTTGAAGTTGAAATTAAAGCTCTTGTGCTTTTGCTCCATTTCATCTCGTTTTTGTTCATCTTCACCTGGAAAGACTAACTCATCCTCTTACTTCTCATTAACATTAATTTCAATGGAATTTTGAGTTTGAATAAATAAACTATAACTCTCACAATCACCACCATTCCTCTGAGTTTCCAAATCATGCTCTCTTATGTTTATTTCAACCAACCTTTTATATTGAATATACTCTTGCTTAGTTGATTTGTCAGAGTCCACTAGAAATTTCTCTCTTAATTCACGAATGGTATTTTCACGGAGTTGATGTGAGTCATTAGTCATATATTGAAAATTTAAATTTGACTCAAATTTTGATTGAAGGTTTGCATTTTCATTGTTCCAATGGGAATAGTTTCGGTGACAATTTTAACCAGAGTTGTATTCATTTGGCGATTGATTAATGTTCGATTAGTTGAAACAATTTGCCATAAAGGTTATTCCAAATTTTGATTCCTGAAAAATAATCGTACCAACTTGACACTCAATAACCATATGACCTATGTCAACATAATTGTCACAAATTGAGGACTTACCTGACCTTGGTAAAATATGTCAGTGATGGTCAGCAAAAAATTGGTAATGATTTTGTTGGAGGAGATTGTAGTTGATATTAGTGTTTCTCCAATCTTCCATCATTCTTGCATGCTCCAGTTGATCAATTCGTCTTTGAAGGACATTAGCATGCTCTTGAAGCTGATTCCACATGAGTCCATTTATTTGATCTTAAAGGTCATCCGCTCTTTGTTGAAGTAGAGCCAAAGAGTTATGCTCATAATCTCTATACATATCATGCTCATAAAAGGATAAGACATGGTGAGATCCAAAATATTTTTTATTTTCTTTTTGTTTGTTTTTTTTTATAAAATGCAGATAAGTAAGATACAAGTCTAGTCTTAACTACTAAGATTTAAAATTAGTAAATACTTTTGTCCCCGGCAACATGCCAAAAATCTTGACATGTTTTTATCAATGCTAATAAATTACCCTAAATTATATCTAATTCGGTCGCAAACGCACGACCTAATTGGATAATATTCAGGGTTCAATCCAAGGTGACAATTCAATCGAATGATTCTCAAATTGTTTACTAGTCTAAGCGGTTCAGATTGGTCTAGTTTAAAGTATGAATTTTCTAAACAAAACACTAAGAAGGTTGCAAATCGTAAATCTAATTCAGATCAAACAGTCTAGGTCTTAGAATTTTAACTTTTTACTCATTCATTCACTTACTCTTGTAATAATGCATTTGTGATGTAATGAGAGTTATTGTTATTAAAATTAGTATTAAATTCAATTTCTTGTTTCAGTACCTAGTCTAAATTATTTTTAGTGTCACTTTTTAGTACCTAACCAACATGATTAAGATTTGTCAAGTCCACAGTATTAACTAGATGCTAAATATATGTCATCTCCCTTCAGTACTTAGAAATATACAAAGGCACACATTTAATAAACTTATAATTATTTCTTCTATTCTTAGATGTAAACTTAATCTTTCAATTAACATTTTAAACCTTTAAATGTGAAAATAAGATCAAGAAATATTCACAAACATCGAAAGCGATCAAGTCGAGTAAGAACAAAATAATTGAGTTCAAATTTACATCCTAAAAATCTAAAAGAGTACTACTCATTCATGACAGAAAGAGAAAAAGAAAAAAATAAAACAATACATATCATGACGAAGTAGAGGAGCAAAAAAAAAACCTAAAAACCAAGATGAATCTCTTCTCCAAATTCTCTTATTGGGCTTCCACTCTATCTCCAAATCTCTCAATCTTCTACCTAGACTGTCCTTTCTAAATTCTCTCTAAAAAATGTGTAAAATGAAGCATCATAAGGTTTCGTTCAGATCTCCAGCCTTTTTAAATCATCTCCAATTCAAATTAAAAAATAAACCTCCAAAAGATATCAAATTTGTGCATTTTGACTAAGTTATAGCAGCAAAGGTGCATGATTGCGATCTCCAATCTAGGCCTTTCATTAAATGGAAGTAAAGATACAAGCAAGTTCGATACCAAAAAATTGGATCGAAAGAATGAAATAAAAAGAAAATTATAATAGGGATTAATTAACTGTATCCCAACTCTTGTACCACGTACGCGTACCCCAACTAACTTTCCAAAAAAGAGAAAGTCAAACGCTTTCTAAAAATGGAAAATCAAACAGTCAAAACGAATAAAAAATGGAAAGTTGAACTGCGCACATTATTCTGAACGTTTCCGTCCTACACACTATTAAGAATGTTTTCCATATAATGCATAGGTGTTCATACTAAATAAACACAAGTGTTTAAATTAGTTGAAAGAGGTGTTCGTACTAGCTTTTTAAAGTATTTTTTACACTATTTCATGTCTGTTTTGCACATAAAGCAAGAAATGCAAACTAGATAAAACAAGTGTTCAGACTAAATATAACATATTTTCATACTAGCTGTTTTAAATATGTTTTTGCACTGTTTCAATCATTTTTTGAGAAAATTTAAGCAAAAAAGTGCAAAAAAACTAAAAAAAATAGTATTTGCAGGCTTTGGAAGCATTTTCGGGATCATAACAGCATCGTTTGTTGGGGTACGCATACGGAATACTTTTAAAAAAAACTAAAAAATGTGATTTACATGTACCCCAATTAACTAAAGTGTGTGTGTCGTGTTGTTTCCGAAAAGTGCTCATACGCACGAATCAGAGTTACAAGTCAAAAGTTACGTATGTTCGAAGATCAAACTTTATTATGTGCTCATACTAACTAAGATATGGTCATATTAGTTCAGACTAAATACAACAGGTATTCAGACTAAATAAAAATGTGTTTGATACGAGTTTTACTAACCCTAGTTGTTAAATAGAGGTTGCAAGTATACAACCGTCTATTGTAGTACTTAGGGATCGAATCCACAGGGACAAGTCGAATTTAGTTATCAAATTCTAATAATTTTAATCTAAGTAAGAAATTAAAGGTTGAGTTTTGGTATTATGCAATTTTGAGACTAAGTAAATCAATTAACAATTTCAAGAATTAAGATGAGAGGCTAGATTTCTAGGGTTTCTATCCACTTGTTTATATCTACTTGGTCATTTAAAGGTTTGTTTTTGTATTAAGGAGGCGCAATTAACAAGTTTGGTACTAAGGGATATTTCTATGTTAGTACCATATCTAAACTAGAGTAATTTTCACCTTTCGGTACTTGATTATCCTAGTCTAAATTCATTAAGTCCTAATTGCCTTAATCTACTTAAACAATTGCAATTCACCTCTCGGTACTTGGTACAATTATTCAATTCAATCAAGTTGGCCTATAGATGACAATCGTCACGTTTCGGTACTTAAATTACCATCTACCTTGTTACTTGTGGTCGGGATCTAACAATTCAATTTCTCAATTACAACCATTAAATCCTAAGTATGCAATTTGATCAAGATCACAATAAGCAATAAAAACAAGCACAAGCCATAATAACAAAAACAACGATCATCATATCATTAAACCAAGTAAGATACAAACTAAGTTTCAAGTCTTCCTAAAAATCTAATGGAGAATTAGCCCTTAATGGCCATGAAAATACAACTAAGTAAGTAAAAGAAAACAAGAGAAGGAGTTGAAGATTAAACCAAAGTGATGAAGTCTCTAATGGCCTTCTCTTCTTCTTCCTTCTTCTTCTTCTTCTTCTCTTTCTTCCCCAGAATCTCTCTCTTTCTCTCAAAAGTGTAATGGAAAACTATCTCTTTCAAAGCATGTCCTAAACAGATCTGAACCCCCATATTTATACATGAATACACGAATCCCAAAATAACCTCTAATAACCTTCCCAAAATAAAACTGAACTGCTCTGCCGACCTTGGTTACGGCCGTAATGATGGGTAATTACGGTCGTAATTAGTGCTAAAATTGGCAGACCGTGCAAGAATATGGTCGTGGGATCTATTCTGGGAATTGTCGATTTTGGTTACGGCCGTAATGAACTCTTCTGAGGCTGAAATTGACCAAGTCATGTTCTGGTTACGGCCGTAATAGGTTTTGGTTACGGCCGTAATCAAGTTTTCTGAGTATGAAACTGGCTAAGTCCTGAAATATGGTCTCTCGGGAAAACACCATTACGGCCGTAATGTGTGTTGGTTACAACCGTAATGAGTGTACTTAGCTCCTGTGGTGGCTAAGTACTAGGAATCTATCCCTCGGGAAAGGGTCATTACGGCCGTAATGGGTACTGGTTACAGCCGTAATGGGTTGATCTGAAGAGGTTTTGGCCAAGTTCTGGAATATGCAGTCTCGGGATGTGGTGGTTACGGCCGTAATGAAGCGTGATTACGGCCGTAATGGATGATTACAGCCGTAATGAAGGGTGATTACGGCCGTAATGAATCCTTTAACTGTCTGATCTCGCTCCCAACTGCTCCAGGTGTCCAGAAATAGCTTTTTGTGCTTCCATTACCTATTTTCTGCATTGTAAACCAATTCTAGGGAAGTAACTTGAACTTGAGACTAAACTTAGATATTTTGACCTAAACTTATCGGACTTTGGCTTAAATTACACAAAATACCCTAAGATTCTGGTATATAATTTCGTCTTATCAGTGTTTAGACTAAATAAAACATGTGTACAGACTAAATAAAACATGTGTACAGACTAAATAAAACAAGTGTTCATACTAGTTATTTCATGTCTGTTTTTGCACTACTTCAAGTCAGTTCTGGGACACATACTAAATGAAAAAGGTGTTCATACTAAATAAGAAAGATGTTCAGACTAAATAAGATAGGTGTTCAAACTAGCTCTTTCAAGTCTGTTTTTTTTCACTGGTTCAAGTATGTTTTTGTACAGAAATGGTGTGCATACTAACTCCTCTGATGGTCATATTAACTCCTCTGATGGTCATACTAACTCTTCTGATGATCATACTAGTTGTTTAAAGTTTGTTTTGTACAAAAATGATGTGCATAGTGAATAAAATAGGTGTTAAGACTAAATAAAGCAGGTGTTCAGACTAGTTGTTTCAAATCTATTTTTTTCACTGTTTCAAGTCTAATCTGCACTATATAAAAATGTGCTAATATTAACTAAGAATATGGTCATACTAACATCTCAGATGGTTATACTAACTCCTCTGATGGTCATACTAATATCTCAGATGGTTATACTAACTCTTCTGATGGTCATATTAACATCTCAGATGGTTATACTAACTCATCTGATGATCATACTAACCTTGATGGTGATACTAATATCTCAGAATGTCATACTAACTCATCTAATGTGTACTAGCGATGTTTTTTAATGTTTTCATCGATTCATCGATGTTTTTTCAATGTTTCAACGATTTGTCGTTGTTTTCAATGTTTTCATCGATTCTTTTTTATTTTCATCGAATTATTGATGCAAACATGACATTCATCGATGATTTTCATCGATTCATCGATGCGAAACAGCATTTCATTGATATTTTCATCAACTCATCGATGCAAAGCATTGTTTTCATCGATAAAGAAAGAAAGAATAAGGAAGAAGAAATATGCAGTTGGGAGAGAAAAAAATAAGTTCAAAAAAATAATAAGACAAAATAAGAATAAGACAAAAGAGAAAGGAGAGTGAGAGACGAAAGGCTAGATCTGAAATTTAAAATTAGAAAGAGTTTTGTTGTATGCGAGATACAAGTATGAAGTAAGAGATTAAGAGTACTGAAATAATTTATCATTATAATATATATCTAACCTGATACATGATGCTACCTAAAAACCCTGTTTGGAAGGCCGTGATTCTATGGAAATTAAATGACAAACTAACATTTTGAGAAATCCTACCGAAATAGTGTTCAGCAGCTCATTATTGAATGAGAAAATTAATTCCCATTTTGGGGTGTTCGGCTGTTGAGGTTTTATTGGTGGGAATTTTTGAGTTGCCAGCTATTAATTCCGTTGGTGGGATTGTGCCGAACAGCCCCTTAAAATCAACGCAAAGTGAAACTTTTTTTTTTTGATCAAACACTGGGACAATGTTGATTTCTGATCAGGCGTGTGTTGATTTGATAAAACACATGTTAGATACTGAGCTGACAAAACTGGGATAGGGTTGAGATGTTTGTCACAAGATGGTTATTGATAACGAGTGGGACAGTGCTGATCAAATTGGGATAGGGTTGAGATGTTTGTCACAAGATGTTTGTGTCATAGGATTGATCAGCATTAATCTGTGTCATAGGATGGATTTGTTGTGATTGTTACTGACACTGATATGTATGGCAAGGTTGGATACTAATCTGGTAAATGGATTTGCAAAGATGGATACTGACAAAAGATCGGGATTGACCGTGAACTGTGAGAGATGTGACAGTGGTATTCGGGATTGATCGATTTTGCTGGGAGGAATGAGTGCTCTGGCGATTTGCTCGTGGGCGTGTACGAAGCGCAACCGAACTCTGATGAAGCGTGATCCGGAGATTGTGAGGCAGAGATATAACCCGAGCGATCTTGGAACGGGTTTCTCTTTAGTTCAAGTGCAACGGTTGGTTATGCAACGACGACGGCAGTTGATAGAATTACAAGATGTCTTATTGGCAAATGCGAGACATGTCATACCGAAATGTCATTCATTTAGATAGGGTTGAAAAATGATAGAAAATAATCGTATGGAATCAGAGGGATTATACTAGTTATGTTTATGTGCTTGTGTTTTGATTTAACCAAAAAGATTAGATTAATCTAAGAAATAGAATGTGTTTTTGTTGGTTGACGATATGTGATTGTTCTATGTTGAATATAACTTTATTTTTGTTATGAAAATAAAGTGATGAACACTCGTTACTTATTAAAAAAAAAGCTGCCAATGAGAAACAAAATTTACAACAAAACAGTGTAACAGTTACATGAGAATGCTCGGGTACCAAAATATAACCTTTTACTTTTAGACCTAAAAGACAAAATAACGGCTGCAAGAAAAGTGCCCCAATAGTGCATCTTAAACATACATGTTAATTTTTACACTTATTCCAAAAATCTTTTGAGGGTGACAGAATTTGTCATGATGGAAATAAAACTAATCTTGAAATGTGACACGGACCCTTCTTCCATTTAATTTTCTCTTCTGACTTGACCAATTAATTTTCACACCAGGTACTATTTTGTTTCTTTAACTATTAATTTTCTCTTTTGACTTGACCAACTAATTTTCAGACTAGTACACATTCGAAATGTTAAGTCTAAGATTTAGACATGGTCTTCAAAGATTGATACGGCGTATTCATACCTAGGTTTTAAATACACTTCAAGATTTGGCACTCAAGATTAATATAATAGAGTGCAATTTTATTTCAAGTAAGTGTCAAATAACACTTTAGATGATCAAAATAGTGCAAAAGATTATTATTTCGATATTTCTATCAATAGATGATATAGCGATTTAGCTTAATGACTACGGTGATATGCATAATTAATCCGACTACGATAATATCCATAGTTGGTGAACATTTGTACTATGCGTTTTTCTTCATTGAATTGATTTAATTAACACCGATTTAAGTTGTCCAATAAATTCTCATATTGAAATCTAGTAAGAATTCAAATTTCACAATTTTTAAAACTTTCTATCTAATTTTTAAATATTTTTAAAAACAACCATGTTTAATATTAAAAAAGGATCTCTTTAGAGTTGTTTTTAAAAAAAATATTTAAAAAATAACTAAAAATCTCTATAAATCACGAAATTTAATTTTCTACTAGATTTCAATATGAAAAATTTATTGAAAGACTTAAGTTGGTGTTATTAAAGCAATCCTACAAAGAAAAAATACATAACACAAATACTCACTAACTATGCATATCACTATATCACTATAGCTGAATTCTATACATCATTATAATAATAATTATTATTATCTTTAATAAAAGAAAAAAATATTGCCCCACGGTAGAAATCACAACACGTCTACACCGAAATATTTACGTATGAAAGAAATTACTGTCAAGATGAATATCGATCTCAATTTTTTTTATCAAAGATACACCAGAGCAATGAACAAATCTTGCCGAGTATTAAAAAAAATGATTGGAGATTTTTTTTTCCGGCATTTGGTAATTGGAGCAGTGATCATTTTGACAGCGAAAACATTTGCTTTTGTTAGACCTGAAAATAATGTTTTATTACTGCCGTTCCGTGCCGTGTCAAGCCGTGTTCAATGACGAACGGTTACCAATTTATATTTCCAATACGATGGATGTAATCTTCAAGTTGACCTGTTGCTGCCAATATTAGACCTGAAAATATATAGAATTGTACTGTCTTGATTAAATCAGTACATCTTAATTCTCAATACTAAAAAAAATTGTGTTCTTTATGTCAGTTGGGTGCTTTCCAAGCATCTTCTTGGACAATACATGATGCTTAAAAGAATAATGCAATACCAAATTAGAACTATATCCTGCACAAACACAGAGAAGCTGGAAAATTTCCCTTTTTTCTTAGACTAATCTAAAAATCTGAAAGGCTTTCAATTAAATTGAGGTCAATGAAGGTATACTTGGTAACTTACTCGAGTTAATTAAGACACTTATGGTCTTTAGCAAGTTAAATTTACACATAGTTATAATGGTGGGGTTGGTAGCAGACAATATCTGGAACCAATTAACAAAAATATTGCACAGAAAAGTTACCTAAAAACAAAGCAGAAGGCTTTCTAGGCCTTGATTTGAACTCGGGATGAAATTGAACTCCAACATAGTAAGGGTGACCAGGCAGCTCTATAATCTAGTAAAGAATACACAAAAATGTGAAAATTGTACCAATCAGGTTCAGTATCAGTTTGACCATATCATACATTACTCTTTTGGATTTGTTGAGTTCAAACTGGTAAGTTGAGCTAAAATTAAGTTGAGACAGAAATGATTAGTACCTCCATTCTATTGTGACTTTCGTCACATCCAACAAACTGTAAGCCTGACTCTTCCAACTCAGCAACAAAGTCAGGATTTACCTGCATCATTTTCAAAAATCAATAGACAAATTATTAATAATCACAAAATCAAATAGTAGAGATATCAATTATATCTAAGAAGTTTCGAGTTTGATGAAGACCTCGTATCTGTGACGGTGACGCTCATCAACGTACTCGGGATTTCCATATCTGTAGAAGTTAAATTATCGCAATGTAATTTTTTTAGTACCAAAAAAGCAAAGCTCACTATACGAGTAACTAAAGGAAGAATAATTTTAATACAGCTTAGAGGTGAGGGAACTAGGCCGGCAAAACAAAGTTCTTCTGCAACCAAGTCGCATCGTACTTCCCATATGTGTCTTTGAAACCTTCAATCGAATTACAGAGTCAAGACTTTTTCTATCCATACAATTTAATAACCACAAATCTACCACAACTTTATTGTACAGTTTAGCTAGTAGTGTAGGTGTTACAATTTTCATATAAAAAATTCAAGTCAATGGAATAGATAAAAACAAATCAGTGCTAAGAGCATACCTCAGGCATGAACATTATAACACGATACAGAGATTCTGGATTGAATTCTTCACTGTCTGCTCCTTCCATGCCCAATACCTAATTAGAGAGAGAGAGATGTTTAAAAAACTCAAGTAAACTGTCTTCTGACAGTTAAAGTTTATATCACAACAACATTGCCATACAACATACCGATCTTGCTATTTCAATAACAGATATTTGCATTCCCAAGCAAATGCCAAGATAAGGAACTCGGTTCTCTCTTGCATATTTGGCAGCCAGGATCATTCCTGGTACACCTCGGTCGCCGAATCCACCAGGTACCAATATGCATGAACAACCCTGGTAAATTATCATTTGTTCTCAATGGAGTGTAAGATGAAATTTAAGGCAAAAAAACTATAAACCTCTTACCTTGAGAGTTTCCCATGCAGCAGCATGTGTTTCTGGTGCCTAAATATCAAGGACAACAATATCAATTTAACAGTCAACATTTCATAAAATAGAGATACTAATAATATTGTGATATAAATGCAAAAATGAATATTATAATAAAATAATTTTAGTAAATCCTTTTTTTGCACACTGAAAAAAAGAATAGAAAGATCAATCCATAGATAGAGATAAGAGAGAGAAGCATACTATATTTGCACACTGATCCTCAAGATCTGAAGCTGCAATCCATTCAATTGATGGCCTATAGGAAAGGGCCGAACATGCATGCAAAAGAGCCTATTTTAAAATACAATATGTAATTCCATAATAGTTAGGTAAGGAAACAAGGAACAGACACACGTCTGATCAAAATTACCAATACATATTAGTTTCTCAAAATTTTAATTGCTTCTCACCTTTACAACAGACAGATAAGAATCAGTCAAGCCAGTATATTTCCCAACAAGAGCAATTTTGACCTGAAAGATTTGCAAATGCAAATGAAATATTTTCGTGGATTACGAAATTACTATTAAAAAGCATAAATGTTAGAGAAGTACTAACAGAATTTGTGAGATTGTCATAATTCTCCGCCATCTCAGTCCATGCTTTCAATTCAGGTGGTCCTGCCTTCCTGTAGAAATATGAAGACAAACAAGATGAGGGAAAATATCCAATACATTTCTCTTTTCCACATCAATCATTGTCTAACAAGCTTAATAAAACTACATTTTTTTTAAGCCACGTTTGATTATTTTTTTCTATATAAAAAGCTTGTCAAACAAGTTTGAACTTCACACCCCAAATATCCAAAGAGATGGAGATGATTGTATAACTTGCCTGACTAGATCCAATTGTTTGATTATAGCTGCATGAGCATTTTGTTTCTAGAAACAGAACAGAAACAGAAACAATTCAGTTATATACAGAAATATTTATTAACAAAAGAAGATAAATGTTACATGAATGTCACCATGCAACTTAAAAAATATCAGGTATACCCTTCAAAGAAAAATGCACTATGAAGACACCATTTAATACCATGAAATGATCGTTAGAGCCTCCCACAAGACAAGGTTACCAAATGCAGTTAAAATTAAAATTATATTCTTATGACCAGAGAAGCTATTTCCTTATACATATACTCTTTGTCCATCTTTTACACTTTCTTTCACAAAGTAGAAGCATTTAAAACACAGACAAACAAAACAAGAGTTATTTCGTAATATCTGAGGGTAATTTTCATTTTTCTAAAGTAGACCAACCCTTAATTTTTAATTTCATTAGTATTTGTTTTAGTTTTTCTTTAAGATTCAATAAATTTAACATGACAGTGTCATCAATCAAACGAACAATATAACACCTGATTGACAGAGATTTTTGGGCATTTGTGACCCTTCAATGGTTTTGCAGGGGCATCCATTATATTTATAGTTTTGACATGTATGCATGATATCTTCTAAGGTTTAGCAGCAGCAGCAACAACAACAAAGCCTTTCGTCCCAAACAAGTTGGGGTAGGCTAGAAATGAAACCCATATTGGATTCATTTCCATAAGATTGGCTCAATTTTACATTGGCTCGCCAAGCCTATCACAACCCTCCTCCTTTTGACATGTATACATTAAATTTTCTCAAAAGATTTATGCTTACCCGAAGAAGAAGCGGCACATGCCATATGTTAGGTACATCATGAATATTCAGAATGTTAGCAACCTATATAACAAGAAATGTTAATAAGAAGTAATGACTTAAATATTGCAGAATACTTTTCAAGCATGGGAAGCTTACTGGGACATGACAAAACTCTGAAAGCTTGACCTTTACACTATCCATCAGTGGCTGAGAAAAGGAACACAAATTTGAAACAACAACAAAGGTAAGGAATTTCTTTGAAATAAAACAGTAGAAATAATATGGTTATCGTTAGAACCTTTTTAATGTTCTGATCTCTGTTTCATTCCTGTCTCCCTTTTCTCAATATGAAAAATAGACCAAGAAATAATTATAATACAACAGAAATGAAAGTTGAAGGAATATACTTTATACCTGTGCAGACCTACAAGCTAACAGATCAGGCGTTAAACCTAGTGCCCTCAATTCACGCACGCTATGTTGGGTCGGCTTTGTTTTCTACAAATATAATAACAATAGAAATAATTTCTCAGAAAGGCGAACATGCATATAAAACTTTTAAGGATATACTACCCAAGTTTTGTCACCACACGGGTTTGACCTAGCAGGTCTAACAAAAGTACACCAAAGCAAACTTCGAACATATGTGTCACTATTAAACATTTGCACAATTTAGTGTTATCGCCAAAGCATATAACACTCAAGGATATAAATTTATTTGCATAATTCAGTGCTAGGGTATTTTAGTTTGGTTATATGAACCAAAACCATATTTATGTGCATGTCAATCCTTGCATGTATTTTCTGAATTTTGCTCCAATACTGACCAAGTCATTTCAACTATTAGGCTATTTTTTTTTTATGTAGTGGAGATTTTGAAAAAAGAATGGCAAGAAATAATTACTTGCTCACCAACAACACCAATCACAGGTACCAAACTGACATGTATTAAGCAGAAATTCTCCTTACCTGAAAATAATTTGATGATGAATAGTTGAAGTGGCTGTTTTTACACATTAACCTTCCACATCTAGCAATGCATTATGACATGCGATCATGCAAAAATACTGTCGTTCTAGGGTGGTAACAACAGCTTAAGTGGTAAAATTTGTAAATAAAAGGGCTTGTTGGGACTTGGAAAATATCACTAATCTGCACGAATGACATGTCCATTACATAAAAGCAGATTACATTTCACAACTCATCACTTACAGGCCTATAAGGGGTTTGCTTTACAAAAAAAATATGGATCTTGCTTGGTGGCCAAGTGACATAGTTTTATGCCTATTAATTCGTCTGCAAATAATAAACAATATTTCAACATTGCATCTGTGATCTCTCTACATACTTCTTGTGTCATTGTTAAGTACGGCGCCACAAACAGGTGAAATATCAGCAAATTAACTCTTTTTTTCAATTATTGATGGGTGACATTTGACATTTCCAAATCGAATGAAACAAAGGATGTTACTTGCCCGGCCTTTTGATTGAAGTTTATAAGTTTGAACCTTACCAACAGAGAAGGACAATTGTCTTAAAGCCTCAATAAATGGCATCGATTCGATATCACCTGAATAGTTCCAAAAGAACAAAAACAATAATCTCTGAAAAATTCAACTTGTAAGAATACTTTGTTAGGTGGGCCTAAGAAGAAACCATACCTACAGTTCCCCCCAGCTCTATTACACACACATCAGCAAAGCCCTCTTTTCCATCAACTGGTATTGAGGAAACTGACTCGATCCAGTTCCTTATTGCATCAGTTATATGCGGTACCACCTATAGCATATCATAATTAAGTGTTAACAAAATAAGCCCAAAATTAGACGACGGGACGCTACAAGATTGAAAAGTAATTGTCACCAAGGCTGCTAAATTAAGACCCAATTTGAGTAGTTAAGAATGACTCAAAATCTATATATTGCTCAATTAAGAGCCAATTTGACCTGTTAAGAATAAATGAAACCTCTAGATTGCTCAATTTTGCTCATATAGTCATACAACAGCTGCTCCTCAATGAAACCTCAACTGAGGCCCAAGAAATGCTGATAATTAATTTCAGTAGAAAGAAATAAGCTAATTAATCTCTGGTATTGCAACAAAATAAGTAACTAACACCTGCATCTAATACCTTCCAGAGAAATAAACAGCTATGAAATAGCAACATAGTCTTACAAGTTTATGGACAGCAAACCTTACAGATAAAGTTATACCTGAACCGTCTTTCCAAGATAGTCACCCCTTCTTTCCTTTTCAATTACAGACTGAAGGAGGAGCAAAGAAAAACAAGATGGGAAAATAATCAGACGAAGGGTAGCTAGAAAATTACTGTAAAACAAAATGAACGATTGTTGTTCAGTACTTCAGTGTTGTGTTTGTAAGAAAGACAGTAGAGTAGAACATCGGATAATTTGATTTGAAGTAGTAAGACTTGCCTGGTAAATCTTTCCAGTAGTAATGTTGTTGTCCCTATTGAGTGTTATATCTAGGAAGCGCTCGTAGTTTCCGAGATCCAAATCAACCTATCATGAAATATATTTGAAGTGAATAGAGGGAAATGAAATGAGTGAAGGAGTGTTTGAATATAAAGCATTGTAGTTGGAAATAGATGAATTGATGAAAGATAAGAAGAGAATGGAGAAAAGAAGAAGGTACCTCGCCACCATCGTCGAGCACAAAAACTTCTCCGTGCTCGAAAGGCGACATAGTACCGGCATCGGTGTTGAGGTAAGGATCTGAACAATCAATCGGATGGAAAGGATCTGAACAATCAATTGAATTGATGAGAGAGAGAGAGAGAGGAAGAAGAGGTGGTAGGGTAGCTACCGATCTTAATGGAGGTGACGCGGAGGCCGCAGGAACGGAGAAGAAGGCCGATGCTGCCGGCGGTGACTCCCTTGCCGAGGCCGCTAACCACACCGCCGCTTATCACAACGTACTTCATGACCATCACCATCGCTTCAGGCCTTTACTACCACGTCCTCAATTTCTTCTCTCTCTTTCTAATCGTTAATATCACTTGCATCTCCTTCTAACTCTTGTTATTATCGTTATGCATCCTTTGAAAAATAAAAAAAATAGCACTAACATATATGTTGTGTCAAACTCAAGATTTAAAATAGCGGTTCGCGCGGTTTAGCGGTGGAGGAGTGATTTAGCGTTTAGCGTTTTATCGGTGATAAAACGGTCGATAAACTACCATATCGATATTTATATCATATTACTTTATTTCAAATGATATTAAGTATAAATTATAATTAATATAATTTGTATGCTTAATTATAGCATATAATAGTAATTTGTTCATAAAATATATTTTCAAAGTATTATATATAGGTCAATAAATTGAGATTTAAGTTGCTCAATAAATTATTCATATGAAAATATTGTAGGAAATCAAATTTCGTGATTTTTAGAGCTTTCTTGCTATTTTTTAAATATTTTTTAAAAACAGTCCAGATTTAATACTACAAAAGTGCCATTTCTGAGCTGTTTTTAAAAAATAACAAGAAAGCTCTAAAAATTACAATATTTTATTTTCTACAATATTTTGATATGAAGAATTTATTGAGCAACTTAAATATTAATTTAATGACCAAATTAAATATAAATGACCGCATAGTACGAAATGGGGTGTACTATGCATATATATATAGGTCAATAAATTGAGATTTAAGTTGCTCAATAAATTCTTCATATGAAAATATTGTAGAAAATCAAATTTCGTGATTTTCAGAGCTTCCTTGCTATTTTTTAAATATTTTTTAAAAACAGTCCAGATTTAATACTACAAAAGTGTCATTTCTGGGCTGTTTTTAAAAAATAACAAGAAAGCTCTAAAAATTACAAAATTTTATTTTCTACAATATTTTGATATGAAGAATTTATTGAGCAACTTAAATATCAATTTAATAACCAAATTAAATATAAATGACCGCATAGTACGAAATGGGGTGTACTATGCATATTATTTTAGCCATGCTCTATATTGAATAATTCATAAGCAAGTATATTAGTAGTTTAGAAGCATAAAGAAAAAATGAAAAAGTCACCTAAAACTTGATCTGCTAAAAAAATAACAATTAAACAGTAAAAACAGCTATATCACCACTAAAACCGCTATATCGCCGCTAAAACGCTAAATCGTGTCTGTTTTATCGGCCGCTAAAACCGCTATATCGCCAAAAACCGCTAAAACTGCATTTTTCAATATATCTTGCGTTATAGCTCCAAAAACCGCTAAATCGTCGTTTTATCGCCGCTATTTAAAAGCTTGGTCAAACTCCTTCCAAGTATTTGGGAAAAATTTGGGCTCATGGGGAGATATTCGAATATACCCTTACATCTTGGGCTTAGGAACTCAAGAAATGCTCGTGTTGCTTTTTTTTCCTAAACTTGCATTCAAACGATATATGCTCATGCTTGTAATAATAATTACAAAATACACTAGTCGGGAGATTAACTCTTGCTTTGACAAAATGAATCTTGTAATCATATTTAAACTTTTGAGCTTGATTCTTAGGTTGATATGAGTTATCAATATTTATATTTTGAGTATTTAAGATGTTGTGGTGTTGAAAGATAACTCTTAGCTTATCAACATGTTAAGAGCCAATTTGGACTTGATTATTACATTTCACTTCATATTTTCGACCGGTTGGTTCCCTAAAGTATATGTTATTCAACCAAGTTGGAGAAATTAGTTTGTTTTTGGCATAGTTATCGTTACTAAATCTATATCTAAAAGCATGGTTTGGTACATTTTTTATATTTTGATAACTCACACGCTTGCCCTTGTTGTTTTGAGTTTGTTTTCAATTTAATTTAATATTTTTAGGGTTCTTAGAAACAAGAGAGGATGAACTTATTTTATATCCAAGACTCGATTTATCATGAGGTTTTTGTCCCTCATATAGCTTGCTCAAATCCAACCTAGTGTCATTCTTCGATACACTAGTGTATTTCAAAATCTCATTGTCAATCACTTTTTTTTGTCAATTTTATGTTGTTTAATTCTTTTACTTGTGCGTTAAATTCATTTACCTTCAACTCATATTGTCACGGTCCGCAGCCGACCATGGTGCCGCAAATATTTAATCTTAAATATCTACAAGGCCATTCCTTCTTATCACAGAAGAGCTAATAATAAACAGAGCAAATGTCTAAAAATTTTAAACAACTTTTATTTTATTCATTTAATCTTTTACAATACAACCAGAATCTCGGATAGATCGAAGATCTTAACCCAACAATCAATCTCAGGGTACCTAATATAAGTAAGGTCTGGTAATTCTGAACAATCGTAACCACAAGGCTTACTTTACATAATTTTTTTCTAATCTTCCGGACCAATGTCCGCGTCTTTCCTCAAAATCTTTGAATAACCTGGAACCCACATTCAATGTGGAAACAAACAAACAAGTACGGGATGAGATATAATCTCAGTGCGAGTTTTAGTTCCAGTACGTGAATTTATGCTAAATAAAGTTACTAGAATTAAAAGAAAGATAAATAATCAAAAAGTAAACCTGACTGAAGTAATGCAAGTAATACCAATATCTCGGATAACATAACCAAAGAACTATTGTATCCAATCTATCACCTCGGATAGCAGAAGAACCACCATACCAAATATATGATATCAGATAATCAAGTAAGTCAAAACAAATGTTTGTTTCAAGTTTCATCAGATCACATCAGACCACAGGTCACATCACATATATCTCGTATTGTGTCACTATCTTTCGCCCGTTGATCAAACAAGCACCAGTCAAGGAGATCTTCCTAGCTCAAGTATACCAGGAGATTTATTCTCACGAGAGTTGTCCAGTGGAAGTAACCAATACTATTAGCGCTAACGTAAGGCTGAAATCGGGGGCCAACCACATTTTGGTAGTGACAGAGATAGTCAAACTTTCAATTCCAAGTTCCACTTCAGATCAGACAGAATTTCAGAACTTTCAGACATATCAAACGAATTTCCCAATTAATTCAGATATCAAACTTTCCAATTTAGACAAGTCATATCAGACAAGATTTCGGACAAATCAATAATCTTACAGAACAGTCTCAATTCAAAATTGAGATGCCAAGTCAGACAAATCAGAAAAACATCTCAATCAGAACTAGACACCAAGTCAGATTCATCTATCACAAATCAGATATTTACTTATCAATATGGTTCATAATTTTGGGGCATCTATTTCTAATATGCAGAACAAATTCAGACAAAGTTCATAATATGCAAAGTTCCGTCAGATTACGTAATTATGAGTCAAACTGAATTACATAACATTTAATTATAATTACTAAATTTAATAAAAATTAACGTAATTCCGCACCTAATCAAGTAGATTCATTTCTGAATTCTTTACCATCATATTTCTGATTCCAAGTGTTGATTGTCTTGTTTCCCGTATTCTTTTTTCTGCTCATTTGTTAATTATATCAATATTGAACAAATATTTATTCATTATTTAATGTTACATGTTTCGTCATGACGTTAAATTTAGAAACTCAGAAAACTCTAACGTAAACTCAAATCTAATTCCCAAGAATAAGAAAATCACATGAAACTTAGCTAAGTTCACAAGAATGAAAAAACCAATAAGAAATCAAAGAAACTCACAAGACCTAAAGATCAAACAAGAAACTCAATAAACTTACAATAAAGCGAGAAAAATACAACTCAAGAATGTATTATTGTTTATAAAAATATGTTGGTGTTTTAATGTTCGGGATCAGATAATACCTAGAGACTATCCGAGTCATGGTATATGCTCGTAGTATCTGTATATTTGCTCAAGCCATAAATCTCGTCATATTCCGTCTTTAAGTTTATGTATTAGTATTACAAATTTGCCAATATTTCGAGGCAATTCTCGTTTTTCATTAATCACTTTATTAACTTATCTCACTTTATTAATTTTGGGACTTCTTAAATTTGGGTCGAGACCAGTCAATTCAAACAAAACTCAAATCTTAATTAATCTCTTTAATTATTTAGATCAAGGCCCATATCAATGTTAGTTCTTAAGAAATTTTACTTTTCAAGTTAAAACCCCAACTAGACCTGATTAAGCCTATTTATGATTTCAGCCCATTTAATCATCCTTAGTCTAATGACCAAGCCCACTTTAAATCTAAAAGCCCAAATATATCTTAGCCCAACATTGGTTTTATTCATTTCCTAAGTTTAACCAATGAGTTTATAATAACTTTGTATACGACCCATTAACTCAAGAAGTCAACCACTACAACTCAAAAGAGGAACTCATAACATTAAAATTCGCAAGACCTTAACTAACTTCATAACACCACTCAATAGGTGTACAAATGACAGGAGACCATGCTACAGTCAAGTTACAATTCTTCAAAACAGAGACCCACACTCAAGGAGTACAACAGACCCCTTGTACAAACCAGATACAAGCAAATAACATAAACTATGTTGTAATTATTATAACACTTTTAATTGCACCAGAAATCAACAGTTCGACACCACACTATATACTGATAATTAATAACCATGTTTCAGTTATACAATTCGATTTCAATGGTTATGCAAGCGACATGGAGATCAGTTTGGTAATACTTAAATTTAACAAATCAAATCTCTATACCAATTTCATAATCTCACACAACTAATCTAGCACATTCACAAGGTTGGTACATGACCCGTACCCATTCAGCAATCAAAATAACCATCCTAGGCATATTCAGTTCAAGTTATGGTATATGACAATAACCATTAGCACCAAAATTAGTTCAGTTCAACAAGAATTATATCAAATTCATACCAGTATTTGTCAATTAAGCTAGGCAGTATGACAATCACACATGGATCACATAATTACACTCTCCAATTAAAGAACAAGTCATTGATAAGATGTTTATCAGTACCATAATATTCCATAATTAATCTCATATGGTACCAATTTCCTTTAATATATATCAAGTCTCAATTCAATTCTTCAGTTAATACCATCAAGCTGAACAATTCAGCACTTATGCCCATTTCAGTAAATAGATCAAGAAAACCCAATTGTTAGAACAACAAGTAATCAATCGATAATAGACCTATGCCAGTGAGTAACCAAAGCTCATAGCCACTATCTAACAACTACAGAAGCACAGAAAATCGATATTTCTACCAATCGATACCAATTCAGATAAAAAAATTAAGGGATCTCAATTCCATATTCCGTTATGCCTCTTCTCTAATTAAGGGTCCTGAGTTCTCAACCGACAAAGAGAGACAAGTTCTATCTAGTATAGTGATAAGGCACAGGACTTTCATGGAAAGTCTGAGGTTCAAGTTTCAGTAGAAACTATTTTTTGGAGTTTTCAAGTTTATTTTCTGATTTGTTTGTGGTGTGTGTTGTAAGTCTGACAATGAATAATAAAAAAACCTTGATAAAGCTAAGAAGTAAAACTAAAAAAAAAAAAAAAGATAGAAAAATGAGAAAAGAAGAGAAGAGCAGAGGTGGTGCTAGACTGCTAGCCTCGCCTAGTTTTAATGATTTGGACCTCTCTTATCTTGTCAAAGTTGGGGCCTCGTCGGTTTCTAATTTCGGTGATGAATTTGTCCATGTCGTAAATTCTGAGCTCTCGGAGTTGGTGTGGCTCAGGCTGAGGCTGAGGCTGAGGAAGATTTTGTAATTTGGTACAGCCGGATAGCGTGAGCTTTGCAAGGGTAGGAGGCAGGTTCTCTAATTCCTCCAGCTCTCCCAAATCACTCAATTCCAGCTCTCTCACATTCTCAAATCCATTGCGCATGAAGCGCAGGGTCCGGCCATTGTAGGCGGCCTTGCGAAGACGGAACCTTCTCAGAGACCTTATTCCCCCCAGCATGTCAACAAACCGCTGCTCCATCTGCGACATCGTCAGAGTTAGACTCACAAGTTTCGGCATTGCATTGGCATTGGCATTTGCATTTGCATTGTTAACTTCTTCTTCTTCTTCCTCCAGCTGCCCCTGCAGCTCCAACATCTCTAGGCTTCGCAACTTTGTGTTTCTGTTGGTGAAAATAGTACTTGATGGCAGTTTGTCATGTGCCTCCTTTACTTTCAAGCACAAGTCTTTCAGAAAGAGCATGTTTCCCAGGGAATTTGCTGCTGCTCTGGCTTGCCAACTGCTCAGCTGCTCCAACCTCAACGACCGCACGTTTCTCATCTTCCCCAACAGCAACATGAACTGCCCCTCTTTCTGCGGCTTGTTCCACTTGCTGCAATCTGCGCTTCGCAGCGTTTGCAAGTTATTCACTTCTCCGACCCCTGTCGTGGGTAACTTTATAGTGTCTGCAATTATGTGCCTCAGTGCCTCAATTCGCCAAAATGAGTCTGTTAAATTCTCAACTGGAGTTCTCCTTATGTCTAAGGTCTGCAGATTTACAAGCTTACAAGTCGATTTGGGCAGCTTATGCAATCCACCACAGTGAACTCCCAGGTACCTCAAGTGGATCAGCTTACCCATTCCCTTGGGCAGCTTCTTTATTATCAACCCGTGCAAGTCGATCACACGCAGGAACTTTGATTCCAGTAGAAACTTCATTGTGTGTTGCGGATGGTTTTTCGAGTATTGTTCCGAACACTCACACATCAAGGACCGCAGCTTCGGCAATGACTTCTTGACTTGCACGTATTTACTTACATGATTTTGGATGACTAATCGTCGGACCATGTTCGTACACACGAGACCAGCATTGTCGCAGACCATGACAAAGCTAGACCCATTTGCTGCAGACTTGAGAAAAGCATGAATTCGGGCATTGACAGCAACAATTGCAATGCCTCCACATTCGTCCTTTTCTACAACGTGCACCAGAGACCTTGATATTAATTCTTTTAGATAACCCTCCCCAACCTCCTCAGCCGTCTTCCTATGTCTCGATTCTATGAATCCCTCTGCCATCCAAATGCGCACCAGTCGCCCTGCTTCAAAGCCTGTACTCTCTGGCATGGCCGCAAAGTACATAAAACAGGACTTCATTTGCTGGGGCAGAGAATCAAAGCTTAATGGTAACACCCGGTCTACCGGGTTTCTGGCTGTGCTGGACTCCAGATAGTTAAACACCCTCTTCCATAGTTTAGATGAAAGCTTCGTCCGTAATAAGAGCCCTAAAAGATAAATACTCCAAGGTTCACCTTTAGTTACTGTGTGAACCTTTGGTATGAAAACACCGAATTCAATTGGCCATTCGGTTCTATTCCCAAATGCAATATGAGAGAACCTTTCGGTGCAATCTTGTAGACTTAAGGCGACAACTGGTCTAATAGTAGTAATATCCGTCGACTCAGATGAAACCGCGACCTCGCTTGAATGCTTGGGGATTAGCAGTACTCTGCTGCCGTTCTCTTCATCCGGCAAGAAGTTGCTCATCTCCTCCCAATCGTCCTGACTAGCTATACCATCGAACACGACCAGATATCGCCTTTGTCGTAACAGTGCACAGAGTGCCTCACCATTGTCCTCTCGGTTGCAATTGTCTACTTCCTCTTGATCTATTTGTTCTTGCAACTGGACATATAAACGTATATATTAAAGTTATATTCACTTAATCAGGGCTAAAAAAATAAATTTCAGACATTATCTGATTAACTATTTGAAAGGTAAGATATGTCTTTTGCTGCATTGCAGATGATTTCTTATACCTTGGAGCATATTTCAGAAAAGGTTTCATTCAGACTAAATTTTAGCGATAGGTTCTTCCAGGCAACAACCTCGAAATGGCTCTTAATCACTGCGCTGGCATAGACCTTTTTTCCAAATAATGAGACTCCATTGCCAGAACCAATGATCGCAATAACTTTTCTCTTCTTTTCACCATTCAGAAGTTGATCCTTCAGTTCATCAACATGCAGTTCAGAACCAACTGGTTCGTAAGAATCACGGCCATCCCTTTCAGTAAAAAGTATCAGTATCATTATCAATATCAGTATCGATGTTTCTGAATTCTGAATCCAAATAATCATTTAAGCTCTACCTTTGAGTGATATCTAAAGACTTGATCAAGATCGCTCATAATGAAGTTTAATTACGATCTCATAGAATTATCATGCTTAATCAAATAATGAAATATATATGTAGTCACTTTACTCTGATAGTCCGATATATATATATATAATTTTTTTTTGGAAGGACGGTACGTACTACATGATTAATTACGAAGTTCTTAATAGTTATATATCAATAATATAAGTTGTTACTCTGCATTTTATTTAAATTAGTTTCATACCATAGTGAGACTGCCTGGTTGATGGATGGAACCTGCCATGATTGAGCATCGAACTGAATTTGATGAGTGGTTCTTTGATTGTCAAGCTCCTGAAGCTTATGTTTTAAGGCCTCAACCTTTCTCAGGAGCTTGTGATTTACCAGGATCTGTTCAAAACACTGAGTCGCCCACTGAAATGTCAGCAAAGCCTTCCAGCGCTGGCTGTAGCTCGACGACCTCGCCTTCTCCGCCTTCAATAGTTGAGGACAATATTAATTGTCAAATAATCAATGCATTCGCTGTACCGGTCGAAATTTAATTGGATGGAATTAAAAACATAAATTCACTTGGAGCAACATAAGAGTTCATAATTACCTAATAATTAATCCTGTACATTTTCATGCTTATATTTAACTGAATGCTTTTATATATATACAGGCATAGCATAGCATAGCATATATTGAAGGTTTTAATTAATTAAGCAAATTAAGCAGGTAGTAGGTTTGCAATTAAACCTCGGCGGAGAATTCATCAAGTGTGTCTTCGGCTTGGAAGAGAAGTTGAATGGCCTGTTTGAGCCAAAGTGCTTCCATTTGGTTTCGACTATCGCGAGCCCTCTCACTAACACCGTCCAAGAAAGTTTGCAACCATTCGAGCTTGTTGTGGAGGATAGAGACATCCTCGCCGACCTTGATGTGCAAGAGCGCTTCGTCGGCGGCAAGCTGTGAGAGCTTCTTCATCAGTCTGCCAACTGTTGTTACAATGTCTGCCATGGAAGTTGGTTTAATTAGTAGATCAGTTTGGTTTCTTTCGATCTGACCTTCTCGATCAATATCCCTTAATAACATCATGCATGTTTGAATTAATTTATACATAGAGCATGAAGCTGAACCACCGGTTGACGTGTTATTCTTGAATTTATTTAATTATAACGCAAGGCAAGGTAGTGCAGCATTACTGGTGGACCAAAACTTAGGCATGCAGATGCAGTTAGGCTTCAATTCAGAGGTAATTAAATTGCAAGTGGCAACCATATGCTTTGCAATGTCATTTTTGTTTGTTTACGTACTTAATTACGTGTTTGAAAGTGGAGACAATTAATGAAATCATTATTATATTATATGAGATTAGATAATGATTGCTGCATGCGGTGCTAGCGTATATAGTCGTGGCTCGTGGTGGTGGGAATAATGAATTCAGTGAGTCCATCCATATATGGGTTAATTAATGAATTAAGTAGTATATATTATATATATAATCAAATGCTTTTCATCTTCCAGCTTAATGCACATTAATTGTTTTCGTCGAGCCTTGATATACTCATATACATACATTTGCACTGATTGCGACCATAAAGAATAGTTTCTCCCATCTAACTTCATAGGAATCGGGTTCCGGTGTAAATAAATCTCACGAGTTGGAAGCTGCAGTTGTAAGTTATGCTGGGTTGAGACGTCAATTTCAATAAATTAAGTTTGGACTACGTGTAATATGATTACTACATGTTATGTACTGTCACATAATATTACGAGTAATATTTGAAAATATCGTAAATATAATTAATTTAATATTCAAAATATTGTACGTATTTCACTAAAATTTTAAACACGAATGCACATAGAATTATAGACAGAGGAAAAAAATCCGCAGATTCTACATGATCTTCTTGACTTTGACTTGCACGTATTTACTCTCACGGCCCAAATTAAATTCCGCGGAAGGTGGAGGAAAAAAAATCCGCAGATTCTGCATGATAGGTCTGTTAGACAAAAGAAAACAGCCCAGCCCAGCCCAGCCCAGTAACAAGTACCTTATCGTATGCTAGGTCCATTTACATTTTTTCTTTTTTCTTTTTTTTGAGTGGGAAATCATTTTTCCACCGGAAATCTCTTTGGCGTTGGCGTTGCTCGTGCGTGTCGTCTGAAAGAAAGAAAGAAAGACAAAGAAAGAGAAACCCTCTCTCTCTCTCTCTCTCTCTCTCTCTCTCTCGCTTCCGGTTCCTCCATTTCTTTTGCGCAGCTGATCTTTTTCAGGTATTCCTTCTCTCTCTCACACACACACTCACACTCCAGATCTGTGCTTCCTACGTGGAGAGATTTGTCTCTTGCTTGCTGATTTTTAGCACGAGCCAGATCCTTGCGATTCCAGGGAGAATCAAAAAGATCTAGGAGATTGATTTACTGACTTGATTTGTCTCTTCGAGTTTTCTGTCGCCTTTGCGTGTAGCATTATAATTAGAACCAAAACAAGATCTGTCTCTTATAAATATACTTGGGTCTGGGGGACAATCAGGGAATGCTCAATTTCTTCTAAATTACAGATCTGCACTTCCTTAAAGATCCTTTTCTACGTCAACTACTGATATTTCAAATTAGAGTTCATCCTCTATATTGCTCTCGATATGTAATACAAAGAGTTCACACCGCTCAAAAGTTTCCTTGTGAATCCCAGCGCTAAGATCCTTACATCATTTTTGCTAACAATTTTCTGATTTGTGATATAATGCCAGAGTTTGTATATCATAGCTTCCTTCCTTTTTTTCCATTATTATGTCCCTGGGTAGGCAAACAACAGATGCAATATCTTTCTTTACAATTGTCAATCTAATTATGACACATATGGCATCCTATCATACTACACGTACAACTCCATTTTGCTTCAATTTTGTGCCTCAGATTGCCCAACAAGTACTAACCATAAACTGTTTGATAAAATGCCTCTGTGCAGATATACTGCCATGTCATCTCAGAAGATAGAGACGGGCCACCAAGATATGGTCCATGATGCTGCCATGGATTACTATGGGAAGTGTCTCGCCACGGCTTCATCGGACGGTACAGTGCAAGTACTCTCTGTTGGGCCCACTTCTCAACTCCTTGCTACACTCACCGGCCATACTGGTCCCGTCTGGCGTGCAGCATGGGCTCACCCCAAGTTTGGCACCATCCTTGCCTCCTGTGGCTATGATGGCAAAGTCATAGTTTGGAAGGAAGCCTCAGCTGGTACAAACCAATGGAGCCAACTACACGTGTTCACTGATCACACATCGTCGGTGAACTCCCTCTCATGGGCACCACATGAACTTGGGCTTTCCCTGGCATGTGGATCCTCTGATGGGTCCATTTCAGTATCCACAGCCCATCAGGATGGTACTTGGGAAACTGTCCGGATTGACAGGGCCCATCCAGTTGGTGTGACGGCTGTGTCTTGGGCACCAGCTGTTGCCGCAGGGGCATTTTCAGGAAATTTTGTTCAGAAAATTGCATCTGGGGGTTTTGACAGCAGTGTCAGGATATGGGAGATGATAAATGGGGTGTGGCAACCAGAGGCGGCAAGCATTTCCCAGCTACACAAGGATTGGGTTAGAGACGTGGCGTGGGCACCGGGACTGGGGTTAAAATCAACGGTTGCGAGCTGCTCTCAGGATGGCACTGTGGTCGTCTGGACTAAAGGGAAAGAAGGGGAAGCTTGGAGGGGTAAAACCATAAAGGAATTTGGAGTCCCGGTTTGGAGGGTCTCGTGGGCCCTCACAGGCAGTATGCTGTCCGTTTCTGATGGGGAAGGGAATGTGACCCTATGGAAGGAGGGGCAAAATGGTAACTGGGAGCAGGCTACCAAGGTTGAGATGTAGAGGAAATTTGTCTATCATGTAAGGTTTTTGTAATGTTTCTCTTGTGTGTGCTGTGTGGTAGACTGGTAGGTGTTGGTGGTTAATATTTTGTTTGATAATTATTGTATCGTTGTGTACTCGCATTACATCATCAGACTAAATTTAATTGGATTCCAGGGTCGGGTTTTTGTTGCTTCTGTTAAACATAATTGTTTGATGGATTTTTATATATGTTAGCTCTGAATTTTTTTTTTTCAATGAAGTCAGATTATTGTTACTGGTATTGTTGTTCAGAAATAATATTAGGTTTATTGATATTGTGAATCAGACGAATAAATTATACCTTGTTTTTCATAAATGCTTCAACAGCTTTTATCGGTATAAATATTCAACTATGTTAAAGTGTTTAGATACGTATGCTTAACTGTATTTAAGCTTTGTTCTCTTGTTTATTATGAATGTAGTGTAATGTAATGTAAGCCATACAAAAAGAAGTGTTACATTTGTGATCCGACTTTCCAGTAACAAGGAGCTTAGCATGCATACAGCCGCTTAGAAACTTCAGTCGATTAAATCGATTTGTACAGGTGATGAGATAACCAGAGTTGCAACTTAAAACAGAACATTACACACCTACAGCAGCTTATAACTAATCACATCGTAATCGGTATCTGCTGCAAGCAGATAATCAAACAACAAATCAACAGGGGCAAAATTTACACACAAGTTTTACATCAAATGACTAAAATAATTGGCAGCTGCAGGAGCACAGAATTGGATTCTGGATCACTTGCGAAGTTACAATCCAACAGGTCAAATAGGTTCTGTGATTCCTATTAACTGATTAAATATTCCTTTCTGAGGGCCTCTAATTAATCCAAAAAATAAATAGTTATTTTAGTTGTTTCTCTCTCCTCTCCCTCTTTCCATTCTATGGACGTTTTCTATCTGATTCAACTAATCACAAGGGTAGAGAAGTAGATCAAAGACTCTTATCTCACATGTGTGGTTTCCACATGCATCAGTGAAGTCCCTAATATGTTGGTCAACAAAATGTGTCAGTACTAATACATAAATACAAAAGAAAAGTTTTTGAGAATAAAACAAAAAACTTTCTGCATCAATTTCATAAAGCCTATAGCCTATGGAGGTTTACATGTATTAGAAAGATCAATAGGGCCAAATTGCTCGCACTTAATAAAAATAATGAATGCAAAAAGAGAATCAGCTGCAGGAACAAAGCCTACCAGATTAGGTATTATTATTAATCTGGTAGGGGTGTGCCTTGATATGACAAATGGCAGAATGAAGGTGCTCCAGATCCTCCAAATAGATCAGCTGCAAATGCAGATGCTCTCGTATTTCTCCTAACTGCCTCTCAAAGTGCAATTCACTCTTCTCACATGTTGAGTTCACAGCAGTTTTGGGTCGCAGTAGCTCAACTTCTCGGATCAAATTCTTATCCAGTCTGAAAGAGAGAGAAACAGAGAGCAACAACCAAGATCTCAATTAAAACCAACAAGCACACCAATTTGAACTCAAATATATAGTAGATGACCCACTTAGCAATTAGTTCTACTAGGTATATGCTCGCGCGAAAAAGTTAAATTTTAAACTTATGTATTACAATGACAAAATTTATAATAAATCGTTTAAATAATCCAAAAAAAAATCAACAGCAAAAAAAGAAAAAATTCCGAAACAGTAAAATCACTATAGCTCGCTACAGTGGAAACCCTATTCATAACCACTGTAGTATGTTCAACCTTTATATGTGTAAGATTTGGCCTTATCACCTTGTCTAATCGTCAAAGCCAGGGAACAATATTGTAGAGCTAGCATCAGTTCAAGATAACAATAAACATCAGTTCAGTCCTAAAAAGGTTTTTAGGAAGACATGCCGAGAAAATCCCATAAAAATAAAAACAAAAAAGTTTCAGTGGAAAGGGCATGGTCAATATTCTGCCGCCTCTAGTTACCAGAATAATATCTGATCACCAAAGTATACTACTTAGTTAAGAAGAACCAAGAAAAATCTGTTAGTAGCATGTAAATGGCAAGTCTGAGTGGTGCATACTGGACCCAAAAGTTTACCTGTTAAAAAGTCTTTCAGCCTCAATTTCGCCATCAACTTTAAAGAAAACATCAATTGCACTGTCACTCTGGCTGACCAAGCCTACAACATGCCCATAGGAACTAAGCATACGGTGCATTGCCAGCTCCGTCATCTCAGGATCAACTTTGTTTGCTCTAATGCGAAATAAACGAGGGGTATTTATGCGATGTATCCTCAGGGTGTTACTTCCAGTAGTGACTTCTCCCACTCTAAGGGCCGTATCCCTTGACTCCCTATTCTAGAGGTGTAAAAGAGGCAAAAGAAGCAAAGATTGTGAAGTTCAGAGTTAATTGAACAAGAGCATAAAATTGATGTTTCATGAAGGTAGGTAATTGGGACATATTGCCAGGATAATTGGGTGCCAAAAGTTCCATTTTAGTCAATTGCACAATCGTGGGTTAATGGATGTTGAAAATTCATTTAAGTGCCATGTGGCTTACCGCTTACAAAATGTAGAATAAAATAAAATAAAACGAAACGAAACAAAACAAAATAAAGAAAAAAAAATCACCTTAAACTCAACATGATAGCTGCTGAGACCATTATATCCAGCAGCAGAAGAAATAGCTTTTACCTCCCCAAATGCACACATTGCTTCTCTTAATTGGCCGCTGTTAACAACCATTGGTACGTTATCTACTGCAACAGATACCAGGTCAGACAAACCAGATCCCCTTTTAGTATTTCCATCTTCACCCTCGTGATTCATCATCGACACTTTTCCATCACCATATGCCATGGGTGTCCCAAAACTCTTTCCCTGTCAAAGAAAAGAAAAAGGTATGCACTTGCTTTGACCAGTTAATGAAAGAATTGATACAACAAGATTGCAAAGCATCTTTAACTGTAAAAAGTAATAGAATGTATTTGCTTTCACGGGTTAGTGTAAGTATCAAATTCAATTGATTATTGAAGTAGAAGCTCTGGAGGCTGAACTTCTTAACAGACCAACCCGTGCATTGCACTAGCATACAACATGGCAACTACCAAGAAGAAAGCTAGGAACAAGCAGTATAGACTGTACCCATCCCACACAGATAATGGCAAATGCAATCACGCCTTACTGTGCACCCCCACCCCCCGGCCCAAAACAAAACTCCCAAAGCCACATCCGGAAGGTTGCAACAGTAGGCAAGGAGGGATCCAGGGAGAACTTTTTCCTGCATTTCTTAAAGAATTGGATAATCATGGGGTGGATTTGAAAATAGTTTCATTTTAATATTTACCTCTGCTTTAGGGACTTCTAGCGATGATTTGAAAGCTGTTTTGGGCGTTGAAGTAACAGAGGGACCTAGCTCATTGAATTCATCATCTACTGGAATATCCATGTGCAGTTCTTTGTGTTCATGCAATTCTCTTTGCTGATTTCTGGATTGCCACAAGTGATCTGATAAGGGAGTCGCCCCGTGTTTGTGGGACCAAAGCTTCTTTGCAGATAGCCTATGCAAGAAACAAGATGCAATTAAATGTACTAAGATGAAAAAGTTAGGCTTGGTAGGTACAGCAACGGTATCAATCTAAGTACCAGCATGCATCAGCTTGAGGCTATGAAATGAATAAGCTCTCAAGCTTTTTGAAGAATGGTAGAGAGGCAACATAAGACCATAATGGATTCTAAAGCGAATGTTATTTTTTTGTCTGGTTCGAACAAAGGCAGGTGGAACCAGACCTTTTTGAATAAAGAAGTAGAGAAAGAGAAGGGAGGCGGGAGAGAGAGGTACCAGGAATGAAGTGGCTTCTGGCTATTTGTGCATAAGAATCTTGAGATAGGTAGTGAAGAATTCGTAATTGGACCTAATTGAAACAATTATTTGCGGTGAGCTAATTATACTGAGAAAACACAGTTGATGGGCTGTACACTAGTGTTGAGTTGTCACTGAGAGAGAGAGAGAGAGAGAGAGAGAGAGAGGGAGAGAGTTGTAGGTACTACCAGTAGTAGCATGGGAGCAGGAGAAGGTGAGGCGAATGGCATGCTTTGAGGCCGCGATCGTGCGATTCATCTTCCTTCCTTCCTTCCTTGGTTCCTTGTTCCTTGTCCCCTTCTCTCTTCTCTTTCGCTAGCAGAGTAGCAGTTCCGACTTCCGACGGCTCTAAGTGATATAGTTGTTGGTGTGGGTGAATCGGAGCCCTCCAAACTTTTCGATTTTTTTATTTCTGCATCCATGTCCATCCCATATAGTATTATTATTATTTGTTCTTCCAAGTTCCTAGTTCCTATATATAGTTGTTGGTGTGGGTGGATCGGAGCCCTCCAAGTAGGTGGAACGATCTGAACCGTGCGTCGATTCGATTGGGAAAAGAGAGAAACCCTAGTAGTACTTCTAGTACTAATAAATAATGGGAATCCATCAAACGCCTCCTCCACAACCAGAACCAGATCTCTCTCTCGACGCCTCCTTGCCTCCGCTCCACCTCCGCAGGTTACTCCATCTCCAGCTCCTCTATTCATTTAACTGTGTTGTTCAAATTCAAATTAGGTTTTCCTAATTCCGTGTTTATGTTACCACATCAAACACGATTCGTGTTGGAACTCGAATTAGAATTAGAGCCCAAATCCCAAATTCTGTTAGGGATTTCTTAACCTAGGTTTGGTACCTGTACCAGTGCTTTACTGCTCTTTCTTCTCTACTGCTTGTTACCAGTACCAGCACTTTCACGGTCTCACCTGCAAATAGATTTCCGACATTTCTCATCTATTTGTATCTGTCCCTTTTAATTAAAGAAAAATGGCTGGGGCCCTCAAGGCAGCGCATGCAACTCTCAAGGGACCAAGTGTTGTTAAGGAGATTTGCATCGGCATGACGCTGGGGCTCATGGCCGGCGGTCTCTGGAAGATGCACCACTGGAACGAGCAGCGCAGAACCAGGGCTTTCTACGACCTCCTTTCCAAAGGCGAGATCAGCGTTATCGCTGCTCAAGAATAGACCTTTTCTTTTTCTTTTTCAGAGTTCAACATTTTTCTTTTTATTTCATCTGGTCGAATGCTAAGCAGAGAGCTTGGCTGTTACCTACCAATAACAAACAAGATTGGAATTGTCAATCAATCCTAACCTTTACAGTTTTTATTCCTACTCTTTTGTTTTCCTTTACTGCAATTTACTGTTGCCTGTTGGGGGTTTTGTTTCAAAGGATGTCTCATTTCTTCACTATGTGGGGTTTGTTAGTAATATGTTCTGGTCAACCCATATATATCTTCAATTCAGAATTTCAGGTTACTTGTTAGTCGTTAAACTCGTACAAAAGAAATGTGTTATAGCTTAAGGAGAAAGGGGCAATTGAGATCCTCATTGGCATAATTGGAACTATATATCGGTATATCCCTGGTGTTGATTATTTTATTTGAGAACAGCATCTTTGAGTAGTTGTTTTTAACATTTCTCATCATGACTAACTTTTTGAGTTTACTTTTATTAAGGGTGTTTACTGTACTGGTACAATCAGTGTTCACTGATGTAACCATATCTGTATTACTCAGCTCTTAGCAGTTTAGGGTGTTTGTATTACAGTCCTAAACCGAGTCTAGCTAGATAGTTTACACAGCTTATTGTACTTAGGACAGTATAAATACTATGTAATAATCAACTGACGAGATTAACAAAGATTAAAGATTCATTTACAATTCATTCTTTCTACTTTCTGTTCTTGCTTCTCTGTTCTTGTTCTTGCCTCTGAGCCTGCCATCTTTCAACTTTACAAAGACAAACATTCTCAAACCATCTTGATTTGATTCTTGAGAAGGACACATTTGAGATCACATAATTTATAGTTATTTATTTCCTGATTTATATGAAGAGACAAAATGTATGTATTTTATGATGCAATATTTATAAGTCGTGCGTCGAACTTTATGTTCTTGAAGTAAGACGTGCATAAAGAAACACTCCATTTGAAAAATGGCACGAGATAAAGACTCAAAATTTCATTTCGAAGCATTTGTATTGAAATATATATATATATATATATATAGAGGGGATCCATGGCCTCCTCTTTGTGGCCTCCTCTTGTAGCCTACTGCACTATTTTCCACCAAAATCAATGAAAATGATCGATCCGGACCGTTGAAAATATTCTTCATACTAATATAGACTTGGAGACCAAATTTTAGATTTTTTTGAATTTTTTTACTATTTTATCGGACGGGTTGAAAATTAGATTTATCTAACGACTTATAGACATCTAATTTTCAACCCGTTCGATAAAATAGTAAAAAAAATCAAAAAAATCTAAAATTTGGTCTCCAAGTCTATATTAGTATGAAGAATATTTTCAACGGTCCGGATCGACCATTTTCATTGATTTTGATGGAGGAGGCTAGAGAAGGCTACAAAAATGAAGGCTAATGGATCCCCCCTCATATATATATATATATATATATATATATATATTTGGAGGACGTTCATATACATTACAGCATACTCAGACAAAAGTTGTCTTGAGATAAAACGTGAAACATAAGCTATCTCGAATCAAAAAATCTCAACAACTTTCGTATCAAACTTGTTTTGTTAGAAGCTGATTAGCAAAAACTTGGCAGCAGTCTGATTGAGTATATTTTGTTTTATAGGCCGATGGTAGTTGCATATGTAGTGAAGTTTTCGATTGATTTTTGTTTTTTTTCTGGGATTAGGAAATTTAGATAGAGTTTAGAAGTATAGAATATAATGGATTGATCCTATATGTTTTGGGGTTTTGTTTGTATACTTCGTTTTATTTGTAAAATAAAGTTGTAGACGCTCTTCAGTTATTTCAAATATATATATAATCCCAATAGTCTAAATTTTATGTATATTTTATTTTTCCGACTTGTTTGGAATTCTAAAAACTTTATTTTGTTGTTATTAGTTTTGACTAAAGCATATATTAGCTTAATTCAAATCTTTATTTAACTTTGAAACATCATTTTAGCAGCTTCAATTCGACATCCTTGCATGTAGCCTTTCTGTTGAAATTTTGACATCATGTTTCAATTATTACTTTTTTTAATGCTCGACTTAACTTTTATTATTTTAAAAATAAGTAATAACAAAAGACACATGCTGATCTGATTGACTGACATCCATTGATCAAGGCCACATCTTCAACTTGTCAATTGCTCTACATCTTTACTTTTCTCCTCCAATAGCAGCAAGTCATTGCTCTTCTTGCTCACCCACTGACAGATAACTCCACCATCTACGCAACAACAGTCCTCTTGAGGATTGACATATCTCGTATTTTCCAGCAAAGTATCTTGTGCCTCTAGCAACTATTGTCGTCGTTTTTCAATCAGTCGTCGTCGTTGCTCGAGTGGAATCCGTTTCAAGATCGCACGGGTTATATTTCTGTCGCACAATTCCATGATCGCCTTCGTCATAGCTCGGCCAGTATTCACACACACCCACGAGCAAATCGCCATCTATACTCATCCCTCCAAGCAAACACGAGCAATCTCGATCACCTGAGAAGCCTTCATACTTCCTTTACCAGATCATTAGAATTGCCTCCATAATATTGTCAAATCGAGCGCTAGATCAAGTGTATGCCCCAAATAGGTATCAAATAGTCTCTATCAGGATCACCTTTGCGCCTCATCACATCGGCCAGCCTGTGTCAAATCGAACACCTTAACAACATATCGATCACCTTAAAACATGTTGCTCAGCCAGCCTCAGCGCCAAATCAATCACCTTAACATCATCTCTATGAAGAAAATAGCCTATGTGCCTTAGTGCAGTATCGGATCCTTCATCCCAATCCAAAAGAGAAGAGGGGGGAGGAGAGACAAGTGACGAGAAAAGAAGATAGAAGAGGGGAGGAAGCAAACGGCAAAATCAGTGAAGGGGTCAGGATGGGCCTCGACTCCTCTTTGGTTCAGAAAAATTTGAACTTCTTTTTTAATTTCTAATTAAATTTAATTAAATGATAAAATTTTAATTAAAATTTTGATTAAAATTAAAAAAATAGTAAAAATTTGTATAATTTGATCAAAATTAAAATTTAACATCTTTATAATATTAAAATTAAATTATACTTACAAATCAACTCCTAATTCAATGTTCTGATTCCGTCCTGAGGAGAAAGGAAGGAGGAAGAGGTGGAGGCGGAAAATGTCAGAGGCAGTCTGGGGAGTTCCGTTCTTTTTCTCTCATTTGAGATCTAAATTTATTGTTTAATAAGACAGGGAACTGAGTTTTCTGTCTGCTCTACTGCTGTCGCTTTACCATTGTCCATTGGCTCATAAGTCATGTATGCATATATATAGGACTAGGAGGCAGCTAAAGAATGATTAAATGAGGAGCCGAGCCGCTCATTACACGCCCATTACATATATATTTACATCACATCCATGATAATATTATTATTATTATTATTACATTAGATTACGAGTACATGAGTACATGACATTGACACCACACCACCGACGCATTAATACTTACATTACATGCATCAACAACCAACTCACCACCTGACTGACTAAATGAGAAACATGAGAAGAGAAGAGAAGAGAAATATAAAATAAAAGATCCAACAACGCGATCACAGAAAACAACTTGCTCCCATACCAAAAGGCAAAAAGCCGACTACCAAGCAATCAACAGAGCCCCTCCCTAATCAGTAATCCCTATGGCTGACTCGACACGCAAATCAAATATCAGCCCCTAATTTCTTCTCTCATCAGTCGTACACGCATGACGAAGCAATGATAGGCTGAGCCGCGCACAGGATCTGCCACGGCCGCATCAACGGGTCAGGTATCTCCTGTATATCCATATCCACCCCGCTCATCTCCTCCACCATCCGCAACACCAAGTTCACCGACTGGAGGCGTCCTGTCAGCTCCGCCAGCTGGGCCCGCAAGACAGCATTCTCAGAGTCGACCCTGAGGAAGCGCTCCATGATCATGTTTGCCTGCATCGAGATCCGTGCATTCTCCTCCTTGAGATGCGCCACCTGGTTGATCAGCTCGTCTAGGTGCTGTTGCTTCCTCTGACGAGATCGCCTTGCCGATTCACGGTTCGAGATCATTCTCTTTCTCTTTCTCTCGTCCACGATCTCCTCTTCCCCGGAGTTCGAGGTGGAGCGGGTGCTTTGATTTGAACTAGTAGAGGCCATCTGGTTATGTCGGTTCGATCGTCGATCTACCGATCGATCTTTAAGAAATGAACGCAAAGAGTAATTGCAGCTTTTTTTAAGGTAGGAAAGGAAAACAAAACAGAAAGAAGAAGATTGATTTTATAGTTGATAGGGGAGATCAGAGATGCAACACAGTTTATGAAATCACATAAAACCAGTACAGGAAGACAACAGAGAAGGAGTGAAGGAAACAGAAGCGGCTGAGGTTTGGAGCAGTCTTCATAAAGGCCCTGCAATTGATTTTGTCTGAAGTCGAAGAATTCGGCCGAAGATCATCGATCCAGTTTGGCGTCTCCAGTGCACTAGACCAGACTAGATCGATGTTTTATTTTCAGGTCAAATTTCAATTTCAGATCTGGGGAAACACTAGACTAGTGTATTTTTGTTTTGAGGCAAGTTCAGTTCAATTGGGATTGACACAAACAGAGCTTGGCTTGAAGAAAGGGGGAGGGGGGGATTGAATTGAATTGGGGACTAGATCTAAGAACAGAGGTTGTTGCCTTTTATTGTCAAATGGAATTTCAAGGAGTAAGCAAAACAGTAGGCTAAAGAAATTATAAAGAAGGAAAAGATAATAATAAATAGTATTGAAAAAGGAAAGGGACAAGGAAACAGGAAGGAAAGGAGGAAGAAAGGATAAATAAATACTTAGCTTAAAATATTGGCCGGCCCAGCAGAGGAACACCAAACAGCAAGAAAGAAGGAAAAGGAGAGAGGAATCGATGAGCCGGAAGGGGGTATTTATAGCGATCGTCAAGGGGTACTTCCGGAATTTCACCCGGTCGCTTTATCGGAAATATCTGGGATTAAATAATGCTCCTGCTTTCCTTCACGCTTCATTTCGACGAATGTAAGGGATTTGCCTTCAGTGATTGGCTGCTTTCTGGTCTGTTAATTCAAAAGTTCTAAATTGACGGCTGGTACAAAGATGGTAAAATTGTGGGTGTGGAGAGAAGCAATTCGGACACTTTTGGTGGATATTTTCACTAATAAAAATGACGTCAATTCCCACTGGCATTTACGGCGGTCGACGTCAAAGAAAAAGACCAATGAAATCGCGCCGTGTCATTTGCGTGAAATAATGTAGGCTATGTCATGTGTATAATCAATCCTCTGTGTACCCAACGTTTGATGTGAGGCTCCATCTAATTATCATGGTGTTACGAAGTTTCTAAATAATTGTCAAATTAGATTTAAAAATTTTATTTTTTTGTTTCTAAATTTTTCATTTCTGAAATAAAAAAATTAGAGTTTTTTAATTGACACATCAACAAATATTACTAGTATCGTAAAAAATCGATTAATTTTAGCCAATGATTAAGTCACGTCAGAGTTTATAAACTCTAGAACAAAGTTGCTAAATAAGAAACTCATCTACATCTCTGAAATTCATTTAAAAACTATCATGACATATTAGAAATTCCAAAAATTTCAGAAATGGAGATGCTCTTACATCTACTGCAGTCTTACAACACAAAAATTATAACTTTCGAAATATTTTTTTGTAAGAAAAGTTTTAAATCATTTTAATTAGGTGTTTTATTTCTTTACTAAAAACTTGGCGTGTTAAAAAAGATTATAGAGTTATCATCTTATCTTAAAGGTTATCTTTTGTATTTATATATTATGCCCTATTAAATTGAGGAATAAAGATGTGTCTATCCTCATTCTGACATATGATAAAAAGTTATTTCCTTATCTTACTTTATTCTTCTACCAAATTATTTCATGATGATTGGGTTTTGATGAGGAAGAGGCCTAACGCCCTCCGACTTATTAATTATTATTAATTAATACCATCATTGTGGCATATATCCGTCTCGACTCTCGATCGTTGGAACAAGAAATATTTCTTTCTTAAAAATTATCGAGAGGTGGACACTTCAATTTAAGATTCGCAGCTGTCTGTTGACTAAAGAAGATGATGAAATAGATGAATAGATAGCCTCATTAATAAGTGGTAAGATGTTTTGGAACCCTTATTTGAGTTATGTATTTCCTGAATTATTGTCTAACTTCTTTTGTTTATTTGCAGTGAGTGGACATATCCCTCTATTTTTCGCTGGTAGCGGGATCCGATCAAGCATTCTCCAGTTCCACACACAACACAAACTCCTACACACACTCTCAATCAAATCTGAAAAATTGCTACGAACGTGATTTGAATTCAAGACCTCTTCCATAGAGATTTAATGACTCAATCAATTATACAAGACATTGGTGGTTGATACTCTAGTCTTTTAAAAGAATAGTGTTGTCAATACTATCCTTTACAATTTCGAATTGAACGAAGCTAGAAAATTGGAGAAATTGGATTTTTGAAAGACCGAAGTTGCTAATATCGTCTTTTTCTAAAGGCATGTTTTTCTAACTCTGATTTTTTCTATTTTCGAACTTTCGGAGCATTTTTTATTTATAAGTTATTTATTAAATTTTTTATATTAAAAAAAACGATGTCCAAGAAGGTCTGAACACATGCATACGTGTATCACGTGTTTTAATTAATACATTATATGTCATAGCATGTTATACGAATGACGAATTTATTTCACAATGGTGACGATTAGTAAAAATTAAATCACAATAACGAATTCAATATTGTTTATATATCCTCCATCAAGCGGAATTTGTATCTTTTGAAATGATTAGCAATTTGCAAACTAAAAATAAGCACACAGTGAAAATTCAGAGGGGCTAATCATTAATCATTACTAATTACCGTAGCAGTTGGAGTATCAAGAGATGAGATTGCATGTTTCAAGTAAACGTAATGGGTAGTGGATCGTGTTAACATCACCTAGTCCTGAAGGATCTAAATCCGATATGCATCAGAAGAGGTAGTAGTTGAACCGTTAGCCCCAGTTGGAAGTTGGAAGAGTGCATATTTCAAGAAGCACTCTAGAGACCTGCTCTTCGCCTAGTGGCAAAAGAGCAACAAGCTTCAAGTGGAGGTCTCGAGTTCGAAATCCAGTGAAAGTCAAAATTCACTGAAAGACTCTAAGTCACTTTAAATAATATTTGAGGACAAATACCACTATCTATTTCTCAAAAAGAAGCACTCCTACTAGTACTAGCCTCAAATTCATGCACACTAATCTCAACGTTCGGTGAACTATACGAATTCATGTGGAGTTGTTGGAGTACTTTCTGAAATGTGAATTCCACTTGAACTCTTGCCTAAAACTCTTTCAACTTTACCGAGGAAAAAGATACAAAATGCAATGCTCCTTTTCAAACTTTGGTGGTAAAATATCATTCCAATTTTGACGGCAGCATCAGCATACCATCATAACCAGATTCTAAGGGATATTCTTTTCTCATCCTTTTCTACGTTGGTGACCCAACATTCAATTGACTAGTCTGAAAAATGAGAAGATGAAAGAGAAATGTATGTCTTCTTTCTCCATCTAATTGTTTCTTCAGTTTTAATTTAAACACAGTTTCTAGACAAAGTAGTCTGACATTGTATACAGTACAGAACCCCCTCATTTTCGTTAGTCTTAACGTCTCTATTTTTTTCTGCTATCTTTTCCCATCTAGTAAATAACTGTAAACGTTTTATTTCGTTCAATGAAATATAATAGACTATTGGAATGCTACTGCTACGACAAGAATACAAAGTACATTGTCATTACAACCCTTTATCAACCAACATGATTTCTGGGTTCAAAATCAGTGACATCCTACTCCGATAATTAAAAATGGCTGCGACTAAAGACAATAGAACACAATATGTTTATGAATTAAAATTAATTAATTTGGATACCAATGTGTAGAGTTGTATCAAAGCCTCAAAGGTTAGGTTAGTAATAGAGAAGGTGCTAGGATTAACTCTGTTTACTGTTTACGGAAGCATGAGCTGCCAGCTTCCGTTCACAAAAGAAAAATAAAAGAAAGGGACACAACCTCTAGCAGCAGCAGCACAGGTAATTTCACCTGCCTGTGCTATTCCTGACTGTGTCGTACCGCAATGGAACAGCACTTGATATCAAATTTGGCATTATTCATCATAACCATAGTGTTGGCAGCGGCAGCGGCAGCGGCCCCTGGGCCTGAAGCCAAGGAGGAGGCGGGGCTTTGAAATGGAGCGGCACGTCTGTAATTGGGTGCAGAAATGAGAGGGTCTCGGCATGCAGTGCATGAAAATCGCATTGGATGCCGTTCCGGTGAGACACCCCGCCATATTTGACATCCCCTCTGATGGGCAACCCCAGATACTGGCAGTGCAGTCTGATCTGATGCGTCCTCCCACTCTTCGGGTATGCCCGCATCAACACCTCATCATCATCATCTCTGCTACTGCTACCCCCTTCATTCTCCTCATCAGACGCAACCATTTTGTCTCGTACAACCATACATTTCACCTCACTGTCAGACTCGTTTCTCGGTTCTCGGAACTCACCAGTACCAGTACCGTTAATGCTTAATACCTCAAAGGCAGTCTCCATGCGCTTGACGCGGGACCCACCGGGGAGGGTGCGGTCGACGTCGTCAACTGAGTAGACACGCCAGGCGCCATGCTTAGACCTGCCATGACCAGAGGTAATGCGGGCCCGGCGCCACTTGGGAGTGGGGCCGACAGAGAGGGCGAGGTAGGTTTTGGAGATGGTGTGGTCGGTGAATGATTTGACGAGCCTGGCAGCGGCCTTGTTGTGTTTGGTGACGACCATGAGGCCGCTTGTGTCGCGATCTAATCGGTTTGCCAGGTGTAGCTTGGCCTTGGCCTTGGCCTTCGCAGTAGTAGATTCCAATGCCGATTCCGATTCCGATTCCAATTCCAATTCCAGCGAAGAGAGAATGGCTTCGCAGTAGACTCCAGCGGGCTTGTTAACAACGCAGATCCATTCATCCTGGAATTCCACTTCCAGCGGGGCGCCTGAGCGAGCCGACGCCGCCAGGGCACGGCGCAGCTCCACCTCCTTGGACAGAGCCGGGTAAGGCGGCGTCAGCGGGACAGGAAACTTGTCCGACTCGGGCTCGGATGAGAGACTGACAGCGTGCTTCGGCGTCGCCGCCAATGCCATGGTCGGTATCCGCTTGGATTTGGATTTGAGAAGAAAGGAGAAGAGGGGTATTTTCGTCATGCATTGCATTGCTTTGCTGACCTGCCCAAGCACGGCAGTAAGGGCTCATGGGCTACTAATGACGGGCTAATAAATAATGGGCTTTGGGCTGCTTGTCTTCTATTTTGTTATTTGTACTTGTATTTTAGTCCCAAATTCAATTCAAGTGTTCAACCTATGACTGAGAATCTGAGATGAGAGCATAAGCAATCTTCCCATTTTCTTCCTTCCTCGTGGCTTTCGGGGAGTGATTTCCTTCTCTCTCTCTCTCTCTCTCGCGCGGTGGCCTGAAGGCATTTCGCGCGGCCTTTTTCCATCTCTTCTAAGAGTGAAGGGTACCCTCTCCCTCTTCCTCTCCCTCTCTCTATCCGCTCTAATCTAGGTCACCTTCATTTTGTCTTAATTGAGATTATTTTTTGTTCGAATTTATTTATTTATTTATTTATTTTAGGATACCGCTTATCTAATTGTAAATTGTCCGGTTATCTTTCAGCGTCGTCTGCATTTGTATCCATTCGACCCTAGTTGCAGCCCTATATCAATTTCAATTCATCAACTTCAAATAAATAGAATTTATGTTGTAGATAGATGGCACAACCTGTGGTGGCACCTGAAGATGTCTTGGAATCGCTGATGAATGACGGTACAGTTGATGCCATAAGGATGAAGGTCATCTCTCAACTCAAAGCAAATGTAACAACTTCTTTACCATTATTATTATTATTATTATTATTACAATTCTGGCTTTTCGAACTCAAAAGTAAATGATAGGAAGACACGTTCGGGGGATTTTCCATGCTCAGCTTGCTATATTATGCCTTCTTTGTTGTGTAATTAAGTACTGATTGATGAGGTTTACTGAGGCCTAATTGCACAGTTGAGAGTTTCAGTACTTCCAAGATCATGTATGCAGTATGCCATTCTGTTAGTATCTTCGCTTATTAACAACTAAATATCAATACTTTGAGAATGAATCCTGGTCTTCAGATTCGACTTCTAATCAAGCACTGTTAATAAATTTGCACTGTGTTTACTAAATTTACCCTGTGTTGATGTAAAAGGATGGAATACCATTGAACTGGTTGTCATATTAATGAAAACTATGAGAGTTTGTTATATCATTTTTTATGTATAATGATAACAGTAGAGTACAGGCATTTCATGCAAGGTATGCAATTTCAATATCCTATAAGTAAATATAAAGGGAAGTTTAGGAACTAGGTCCTTCATACAAACTATTCTGCTCCATTATATTTCTCGAGGCATTTAAGGTTGGTCTATGCATAACTTATTCTTGGCCTACTAGTGACATGTTTAAGGGTCATCTGCTATCGCCATTTATCAGTGTTGATGTTGTTATTTATAGTAATATGTTTATTTTAATCAATTTCATGGTTGCAGGAAGATATGAAAAGAGATACAATGCTGATGGTAGAACAGAGCAAAACTTTGAATACACCAGGTGCAGAGAAACAAAGCAAGAGGGAGTTGTTCGATGCCCTCAGGAGGGAGCTAGAGTAATTCCTTTTCCTAATTTCTTCTTATTTTGATTATCTGAATTGTCTTTTGCATTCCAGCTAAATTTTATACTGCATGTGTGTCTCTGCATCCTTACAAAATGAACTTCCCGAAACATTCAAGTCATTCCACTCTCCCGATTTCTTAAAAGAGAATACTGCACTGCCATTTGTTTGTCGGCTATTTTTGTTTTTATTGGATGTCTGTGGTCTCCATGCAGCGTATATATCCCATTTTGGATGCATTGTTTTTAGAAAGGACAGCCGTATTTCAGTCTCAGTAAGTGTATAAAAGTTAGAAATAAGCCTGCTTTTGCAGTCTTATTTGCTGGTTGAGTTGCACAGGATCAAATAGCCAAGAACCTAGGTATAGTTTTGTCTATTCTTCTAGACTATGCATACTTCCTCAAAACCAGGTATAGAGGGGAAAACACGATGGTTGGCTGAGAGTAAAATGCAGTGAGATACAAGGAATCTAGAAGAGTTTGGGTCATTGATTGTGTTTCAATCTAAGTTTCCTTTTCTAAACCCATAAGTGTAAATCCGACAAAACCTATTAAACAGTTGAAATTTAGCCATTAGATTGTTATCGTTAACAATGATTGCGATCTTTCTGGTTTTTCTAAATCCACCATTATTACTCGTAAGGGTTTTCTATTGTCAACAGTGATTGCAATATTTATGGTTATTTTTAATCCATTATTACAAATCCAAAGTTTTTTTTATCATCAATGATGATTGAGATCTTTTCTGGTTTTAAATTAATTCAATGTGGTTTGTAAAAGTAAAAATATTAATTTTGTATTTGCTGCAATTTGAGTAATTAGGAGTTTTGAAGGGCATATTTAATGATAAATTTGCATGTAATTAGGGATGAAGAAGTTTGCAATAGCTCCCGTTTTTTGGCTTTGCACATGATATTGTGCCCTCTATTTATGCACCAACTGACATGTATCATGATCGTTATTATGAATGTACTACGTGAATGATCTTATTGTCTAACCTTGCAAAGGTTGATGTTCTGTACCTTATGTAGTAATTTGAATGTTTGTAATACACTAACAAACCGGTGAATTATTTGTACCAGTATTGGTCCTGAGTTTGGCCAGTGTAGTACCAGACATGTTGGCATATGGTTAACCAATTGTACAAACAAGCACCCCCTGAAGTACTAGCATATCAAAGAAGCCAAGAAAAATGAAAAATGAAAAGGATGGAAGGTGGAAATTTTTTTGGTCAAGCAGATACTTGTACCATGCAAGCTGGTGGGATCCATTATACACCATTACCCATACCTGTGGGCATAATTCTTTTGAGTACCATGTAAAACATAAAAACAGAAATTTGTGCAAATACAGGCACTTGTGTCATGCAAAACTGAAAGAACTGGTTCGAACCTGTGTTGAAACCCAGTATTATAAATGTCTATCCATTTTGCTTAATGAATGTTACGATCTGACTGCAGAACCCCAGTTCTAGAAAAAGCATCTAAGGCGGTATGGGAGATCATTTCGGGCAGTGATGGCTTGGGAAAAGAAATTACCGACACAGTTGAGAGAGTTTTCTTTCGGCTAAGTGGCCTCACTGAGCAATATGCTGCACCAGCATTGACCACAACTAATCAACTACAAGAAGGAAATGGGGAGTTAGGAGAGCCTTCTTCTTCACATAGGAAGAGATCCTTTGATGATGCTGAGTTGCATGAAAGTGGAGATGTATATGCACTCATGAATGGAACTGGGAAACGGTCCGCAACTGATTCTTCAGAGGATAGTGGGGCCCAGGTGTCAGGGAACCGGAGTACATGAATTTTGTGATGCATCTGGCATATAATTTGTAGATTCAGCTTCTGAATTGGTCCTAATGTGAAAATGACTGCTTAAGTTGCAGCTATCAGGTTAAAATGAGAAGTCTCCATTGAAAATATGAGAAACATCAGGATGCATTGAATAGGTAAGATATTGAACTTGTTATTGTGATGGTCGAGCATTGTCCAATGTATATTGCCGAAGTTAGTGTAGCGATTAAGAACAGCACTGTCCGCAAGTGTACTTTCTTTAGTTTGGAGCTGTAACAAGTTATTGCAGCATGCATTAACAAGTTGATATTCTAACACACAAAAAAGTAGATATTTTGGGTGCAAGATCTGGTGAACATTCTTCGCCTACAAAGATCTGGGTACACCAACTCTCTTGTTGGTTCTAATTTTTAGATGTGTACAATTGTAGCTAAGAATTTCACTTCAATTCTGTATCTCTGCCTAGGATCCAAAAATCATAGCAATCCTATTAAATTTTTTAAGCCAAGTATGTATTCTGTAGAACTGCTCTTTTTCTCTAGTTACTTCTACATTCTGTTCTATTTCTTAATAGTATTTTGTATCTGTTTCCTTTTCAACCATGAAAGCTTGTAATTCAACACCAAAATTTCTTGTATGTGCATGAAATTTTCACATCTTTGTTATGGAGAAATTGTTCTTGGTACTGTTAGCCATAAGTTCTTGAGACGACACCTAAAAAAGAACTCATTTAGAGATGAAGCTAAAAAAGATGTTAGGTCAATTTCAAAATTGGCCGAAATCCCTTTTTACTACAAGTGCCTCTATTTCGCACAAAATAAAATAAAAAACAGAATTAACATTGCCAAGTTTCTGGTGAAGATAAGTCAAACTAGCTAGAAAAAATTTGAAGGTTAACAAGAGAATAAACTTATTGTACACCAAATATTTAGAATGTTTTTATGGGTCGATGAAACGAATATCAAATGTGTTGGGATGGATCTGCCACACGTTCAGTGATGCATATTCCTCCAGGCATTCCTTCAATTGAGCTTCACTATATCCCTGTTTTTTCCCATAAAAGAAAAACAAAACATGAATCATCTTTATACTGTTACAATGGACTTTTCTAGACTAGCAATTGTTTCCATGCATGCAGAAAAAAAACTGCACACAAGTTTAACCTTTATTGTGCACATGAATGGCAATGAAGGCTATATTGGCTTTTGTTTTTTTTTTGAAACAAAGCAGCGAAAAGGCCACAGATTTCATCAGAGATAAAACCAAAGGGGTATATTGTACATCTAGGTAAATGCAAAATTAGATGCTCCAATGCACAAGTTACTGCAAAACAAAATTGTGCAATTGATTTGGCCTAGCTCAGCCTTCAAAAGTAGAGGCACATTTGGTTTTTGACTGATGGTTCTAATGCCAAGAATTATCATAGTACTGATTCAAGCTCGATTGACACAAATAACTGTTGCATATTCATGATATACCTTTCTAGAGATTAAATTGAGGGCATGTGCATATCTAACATCCAAGCGGCTAGTTCTGGCAGCTTCATCTCTCAAGATAGAGTAAATGTCAGATATAGCATCCAGCCCAGCCCTCTGACGATCATCGGAGTACAATGAATATTTTGACATCTGCATCAGCCTCAGTGCTTCATCCACGTCACTTTGTGCAATTGTTTCTGAAAATCGAAGCCTTGCTAGAGCCTATAACACGAAAGGGAATGCTTTCAATTTTATTTAATATCTGATAAGAACAAGTGAATTCAAAGAAGTATATATCATGCATAATCAAGAGAAGAATTCAAAATTAACCACTGGCTTAAAAACTTAACCTAATTTGGTTCCTACTAATGACCAACAATAAAGCTATATTTTTTATGTACTTCAAAATAATGATTAGCATGGAAAATCTCCTTTCTTCAGAGGTACCAGTTACATAATTTGCAATAGTGCGCAAGAAGCATTTTTGGGCCTAAAAAGGGAACAAATACCCCTGAAGCATGGCAGGAATAAATATCACACAGGCTACAAACCTTGAAGATTATCAACATATCCATATAATTTTAGAAAACCTTACATATCCTATCTTCCATCTTGCTTGAAAATATTCCCATACTATCCTGGCATCCCTCCTCACAGTACTTCATGAGGAAACCAAATAAAATTGTTTGGGGTTTCTTTTTTAATTATACAGAACAAAGTGTTGGATATCATATTCAAGCATGATTTTACTCAAACACGAAGGTGTGTATGATACTGTATTCTGATAATGTAAGAGACATGAAGGCATACAATAGAGATGCGAAGAATGCTGAGAAGAGTACGAATGGTGGTGTAAGAATGGGGAGCATTTGATCTGGCCTCATCTTGTCTGATGCTGGAGTAAGCGGTTGCTATGTATTCCTCGAGCTCTCGAGGAATGCATGGTGTCACTCGCCGAGCTGCAGAAATATACGCCCTGTTCCAAGTTTGTAGTTAGAAATTACAACTTACAAGATTCTCTCTATCACAAGAGCAAGTACAACAATAATGAAGTACAATTGGCTAATTGAATATCAACATTACCTAAGTACAGATGGTTCCAGAGGCATGAATCCAAGGGAAGGGGACTCGAGTGTTTTGTGCACATGCACTATGTGCCTGGCCATATCAAGATCTGTGTCCATATCAGCTCGGTCCAAAATCAACCAGAGGAGGTCGAAACGTGACAAAAGAGCTGGTGGCAGGTTTATGTTCTCTGCTGGTGTTCTCCTCATGTCATATCTTCCCCTGTGATTTGAATGATATATTACATAGAACAAATGTGATATCATATGAATTTAACAAACAAATATATCTATAAAAATGTAGCCTTTACGATATATGGGTGACAGACAAAGAGTTTCTTATATAAGGGACATAATTAGGGTGTAACAGAATGGTACATATTAGTCCAACAAGTTATCAGTGTCTTTTATTACAGGTGAAAAAGAAAACATTTGAGATGGGATTTTGGTACCATGCAGGGTTGGCAGCAGCAATAACAGCAGTACGGGCATTGAGAGAAGTGGTGATCCCAGCCTTGGCGATACTCACAGTTTGTTGCTCCATAACTTCATGAATTGCAGTTCTGTCAGATTCATCCATCTTGTCAAACTCATCTATTGCACAGATCCCCATATCTGACAGGACCTGCATTTGTGCACAAGTGTTTCTTTTACAAACTTGAAACCATCTTACATAGAAAACTTAAGAGGATATTTTTAGTCTAGTTGTTTCTTTTTCCTTGTGTTATATTTCTTGAAATTAATAGTATGATTTTTTTCTTTTCTTGTCCAGATAATATTTCCTTCCAAGTAGTACTAAGACTTCCTCAATAGCATAAAACCTGAATTTTCACCGTCCAAAACTTGCGGTACCTGTGTATTGGAAATTTAAACTAGCATAGCTGTAAGCTTACTTCATATGCAAATTACATGTTTCCTATGTGTCTATATGAAGTCTGCACTCCCCTACAACAAAATCCATCTTATGTGCTAAGTGCATGTTATGATACAGTCACACAAATCATTAGGTGTATAGATCAGAATGCCCCAGTTTGATTGGTCAAGAAAGTTATCAATCATCATTCATCAACATAAGCATTCCCATACAAAAAACGGCACAACAAAAGATGTACGTTTTTTGTAATAGAAAGCTGGTGACCATGAGATAACATCTCTTGTTCAACAAAATGTTCTCATGTTTAATCTATGTAGTAAAGTTTCTATTTTAATCACAAAGATAATGAAATCACTATGATAAGGGATTATATGAAATATATGTAGGTCTTCATAGAAACACAACAGAAAAAAAAACATGCGAAAGGTGGAACATTGGAAAAGTAGAAGATGATGGCTGAAACTCACCAATGCACCACCTTCTAGAACCATCTCATTAGTGACAGGATCCCTTTGCACTGCAGCAGTAAGACCAACCCCGCTGCTACCTTTTCCAGTGGTATACACACCTCTTGGAGCCACATTTATTATGTGCTTTAGCAGCTGACTCTTGGCTACACCAGGATCTCCCATCAAGCATATGTGAAGATCTCCTCTGATCTGTTTCAATTTTTTACAATTAATCTACCTCCAAAATATGAAATTATGGAAAAATGATGAATTTCAAGATGAATACCGCTCTTGCGTCCATTATTTGAAGATATTATCTACTTTGCAAATTCTAATTAAGAACTTTAGCAAAGTACTTGAGTAGTTCAGTTCATTTAAATGACACAAAAGCAATTAAGTAATCATGTTTGAAAATTCATGACTGTTCAGAACAAAGATTAGCAAATGAAAAGGAAACAAAGCTTAAAGGTAATTAAACAAAAAAAGTTGAAGCCAGCACCTACCGAAGTACTTAATAATACTGTGGCCACAATGTAACAGTTTGATTCACTAGTCAGGTATTAATAAAAGGAGGTCCTCTATAGATGAATATAGTACAGGCGTGTCTACAAGACATTAAAATTATAGTGCACCAACATATGTGAATTGGTAATTACCTTCATGCCGTCAGAGAGTTTGCGGTGAGGGGCGCCTACAAGAAGCAACAAAAGGGCCTTTTTAACATCTTCATGACCAAATATTTCTGGTGCCAGCGACTTTGCGAGCTTGTTGTATATATCCCCATCTTCTGCCAGTCGCTCTATCTGATCCTGCTCATCTCCTTTCAGTTCATATCTATATTGAAAAGTAAATATGATGATTGGTATGATAACCACACAGAAAAGGAAAGAGGATTACTTAGGTCCAACTGGTAAGTCATGTAAGCATACTGGCACCAGGCTAGAAAGGTACTATGACAAAATAGAGTATGTTATGTTTTGTTTTCAATTGAACTGAATTTGGTTCACCATATTATGTTATGTATCATTGGCACAAATATTCTTCATAGAGTTGCACCAGTTTGCATCACAGTGCTAATATTGCTGTTAAAACATTTTATTTGCATGCAACTCAATTCTCAGCACTTTGGGTAACTTTCCGATCATTACAAGGACTTCCAAACATAAAGGAAAAGAAGGATAAAATTAAATACTTACTCCGAATACTTTTTCTTATAATGGGTGACTGACATGGCTTCCAGGTAAGTATCAGCAACCAAACCAGCTCGCATTGCTCTGAACCCAGTGTATGGAATTGGCAAAAAGATGCCCGATAGTTCTATCACATCTCCAGGTGAAACCTGACCCAGAAAGAAAATCAAGTGTAGATATCATGTACATGAAACTATGAAAGTAGTTTTTAGCACTAGCAATAACTTTCGATGAGAATAAATTGTATCAAGTACCAATTTATTTTAGTTTGTTCTTGCTTTAGTTACTCTTAGTTGTGTTCAGTGTAATTTTGTGCCAAAATGGGACTAGATGGGATTGCGAAGAGTAAGCTCTCAATTGTCTACTTGAGGGCCGGCCAACAGAGCTATTTAGTGTTCATATCTTTGTGATAGTTGACAACTGAACCAAGAAACACCAGTATAAATTAAGGACAGCAGGAGGTTTCGGTCAACCAATAACAAATTCATGTACAGTGGCATGCCTCTTTACCTACTAATACACATGCGGAACCATAGTGAAATCTTGAAGCTTTCTTCTGGAGTTTTAAATGAATGAATGGAATATTTGAAACAAATAAAACAAGTACAGAAGAATACCAACCTTTCTGGTGAGTTCCCCTCGAAAATGAACAGTCAGAGAACGGGGTATGTGCCCCTTTGGCACATGCTCAGCTAGCTCCTGTATTTTGGCCTGAAAAATAAACAACACAATTTAACTGCAATAGTTTTACAGAAGCATAATTAATTTATAAGTTAGAAACGCTCTTGGAAGAAATATACCTCTTGGAATTTGAGAAATTTGGAGGCTCGTTGTTGCAGAATCAGGTTTCCTTTCACATTGTTGACTCGGCAACGGCTTGAAGGGCACTCAACCAGGGGCATGAAGACCCTAGCTGTCACTTCCTGCTTATTCAACTTTTGACATCAGTAATGCACCAGGGGGCTCATGAAATCAATGATATGTCTACGCAACTTATAAATATAACAGATGATCTTCACAAAAATCAGAATCCCAGTAAGTTACTATTGTACTAGTGATTGTACCATATGGACGTGCTTCATGTAGTACTGATTATGGGCACAACAATATCCAAGGAACCTACTTTTTGCATGGATCATATTATTTGGAATTTTGGATAGATGCGGGACATGAATGATGTCGTGTAATAAATAAAGGGATGCAAACCTGATAGATTTCAAAGCCACAGTCTTCGCATGTGTACACAGCTACTTGCATTAGCGGCTTCACATCAGAGCAACGTGTAACAATTCCAGATATCTTCACAAGCTGTCCAATATTTGATGCCTTCACTTGTCTAATTGTCATAGGGGTATTCTTTGTCACCGCCTTTATGTATACCTCACTGCTCCATCAATATATGTTTGAAATTAGCTAATGAGGCAAAGAAAACTTTAGAGAAGGGGGGAGGACAAAAGAACATACATGTACAGCCTGACAACAAGTATTATACAGGCCTGGCCAATCCCTTTTAGTCCTTTTTGTTTGGTTTTGGTGACTCTCAGCTTATTCTTGCTTTTTAGGATTTATATTAACAAATGAAGGTAAGCCGAGGCAAATGTGAGGTTTCATTGCACAGCGTTAAGTGTTACCGATACTGAAAGAGTCAGAAACCAGACTTGACTAAATAACTGCAGAATAAGTAACAATAGTTTGATTAGGATAACTGGGTGCTCACTCGTATAATTGAGCACTGGAATTGATAACAGCAAATTAGTTTGGCTAGAAGACAAAGCTACAAAAGTGAAAGGGAAAGAGAGAGTCCTTACAAGAAACGCTTGATCTCTGGGGGCATTTTCTGGTGTGAATCAGTGGTGGGGTCAGCACTATCTGACGTCTCATCGACGCGCTGCGTCATGAGGATGTCGCGGTCTTCGTCAGCTGCAACAGCCTCTGTTGGCTCTGGCATCAGCTCATCTACTGCCTCTGCGAATATCCCGACATACCTCCTTGTGTTTCCTACAACCCTTTCCCAGAATCCCTCATCCAAACCCTTGTACTGTACAAGAGAAAAGAACAAAAGAAGGAAAGCAAAATGGAAATTGCAGCGAAATTAATTTCATAGTGCAGGGAGGAAAAAGTGGTTATTTTGGTGATGAAAAGTTGGTCGTGTAGATGTAGTGCAGTGTACGCATGCAGATATTGTGGGTTGAAGCACAGAGGACTTGAAATTGATAAATGATATAAGTAGTAGTGCATGAAAGTGAGATACTATATAGCAGTGGATAAATTGGGAGATGAAATATAGATAGAAGAGAAGAGAAGAGAAGAGAATGGAAATATACAGTGCAAAGGTCATCCAACTCGATGTGCACTGCACGGATCTTGCGATTGGCCACATCTTGCTGAAGAGAGTGAAGAAATAGATGACAGCGTCAGTAGACAGTAGGGTTAAATGTAAAAATTGTAAATGTAAATGTAAAAAGGCATAGTGGGTTATATGTCTCACGAGGAGATCGAGATACTTGGGTTGGCCACTATTATCATCGGCAAAGTTTGTGAGGAAATCCTTGGCACGATCTGCGAGAAATGAGGGAGAAGGATTAGAGGGAGAGGAATGAAGAGGATGAGAGAGAATGAGAGACGAGATGACAACCTCTGTCAGCGGCGAAATCGAGCTTCTCCATTGGCGTTTGGAGCTACAGGCAGCGGGAGAGAGAGAGAGAAGAGAGGGAAATGGGAATGGGATTGGGATTGTGGGGTGGAAAAGGAAAAGGAAAAGGAAAAGAGAGGGAAAGGAGGGATTTGGCGGGAAGAGGGGAGAGCTAGGCGGGAAGAGGGAAGAGCTACAGGCGTTTTAAGTGGGCCTTAGCGGGCTGTGTGTGTAGAAAACTAGAAATGATGGATCTCTCTCTCTCTCTCTCTCTCTTATTTGTTACTTATTTCTCTCTTTTGATTTCCTGTTCTGTTCATGTGCATAGACAGCATAGTGCTCCATTAACCATTTAACCTTACCATTCTCTTAATAAATGAGAAGTTACATGAATCAAATAATCCTAATGAAGAACAAAAGTGGAATATATAGTTGATCTGAATCTGATATATACACTTTAATAAAGAGGTGCGTCAGCGTGAGAATGAGATGGATGGAGTTTGTAAAATCAGTTTTTGTGTTTTCTTCTTTAATTAATTTATAAATTTGATAAGGTCAGAACATTGAACATTTGAACATGCATGCATATGAGATGGAAATGATAGCCTTAATTCCATTTAGTCTAAGGATCGGAATTAGTATGGATTTCAGATTTTATGATGAAACTTCGACTATACAAGTAGTTCGTTTCTCTTTCTCATCACCAAGAAAAGAAAAGCCATGCATGAATCATGAATCATGAATCATGATGCATGTGTTACACCGTCAACACCTCTGAACTAATTAATTATACACAGTGAAGCTAAGTATCCTTAAATTAAGAACAAATTAAGCATTGAGAATTAATTGAGATGGTCTTCAGTTATGGGACCCAGTTACACAGGGACGCAAGTAACAAATGTTTAATGAATAAAATTAGTACAGAATATTTTAATATCATTAATAGATGATTATAATAATAATTACAATACTAAGAAAATTATTAATGAATAATAATAATAATAATAATACAAGTATAATGAATAAAATTAGTACAAAAGATTTTAATATCATTAATACAATAATTATGATAATATTAAAAAATTTATTATATTAAGACATATTTTAATATCATTATTAATGATAATATTAATAAATTTATTATGATACTACTAAAACATATTTTAATATCATTAATAATGATGATTATAATAATGATAATAATATTAATAAATTTATTATGATACTATTCAAACATATTTTAGTATCATAAATAGAACATGTACAAATATGATATTTGTCTCAAACATTTTGAAAAATACAAAATGGTCTAGTGACAGGAGAATTTCGTTAGAGGCGTTGATTTTAAGAGAGGGCATGGGTTCGAATTCCCCTCCTGGGTCATTTTTTATTTATAATGGGGGCGCTAGTAATACTTGCGCCCCTAATGTGTGAGATATATGCTGAAAACTCCAGAGAGCATCCGAATTTGAAATCATCTCAGGGGCGCAAGTAATATTTGCGCCCATCTTGCGCCCCTAGATGGTGCATTTATGAGCACAGTAATAAACATGTGATATATTTGGGTCCACAATTCAGTGGCAGTCGAACACATAAGGGCGCAAGTAATACTTGCGCTCCTAAGTTTCGATATTTCTGCCTTAGCTGTCCCTTCCAAACCCATCTCTTTCCAAAACAACTCAATATCGCCCCTAACCTAATTTCTTCTCAAATCCGCATTCTCTTCTCTGTATCTCTTTGATGACACAAATGACAAGAATATGCTTCTATTTTGTCCTGTTAGGTGTTTTATTTTAGTTTTTTCCCATTTAGTTTAATGAAACCAACTCTATTTTTGTTTTTTTAGTTAGGTGCTTTATATTCATTTTGTTTCTTTTTTCTTCATTGTGACATCAAAAAGATTGCAATGACATAATTTTATGTTGTATGTTTATATTTGGAATGAATGTTCGTGATGGTATAATTAGTTTAATGGATACATTATTGACTAGTAAATCTGGAGCTAGCCACAACTTATAAGCATTTAAAAAATAAAGGCATAAGGCGATAATTATTAATTAAATAATTGTTGTCTTGAGTAAGTACATATGTCAACGGTTATTTACGAATAATTATTGCATTAGTTATCTACGGCAACGGTTATTAACTCATAACCCGGATATTATATTAATAATTCTTTTCGACAACCCACATTTGTCAAATATCAACGATTTTTTAGACGATTCAGCAACTTCTTAAACAACAATTAGTGCATAACAATTGAGAAAGTTGAAAAACTACCTTTAACAGATAACTTTTATGATAGTGTATGCACATTGTCATTCTGTTACTTGAAGCATGGGGCCTGCACTCAATAAGAAAAATAGAAAATGGAAAGGGTTTAAAGTAGAAAATAAAATAAAATAAAATATATATGGTGATGAGGTGGAAAGAACTTGCACCTTGGATGCCCATTATATATGATATTGATATGCATATGCATGCTGCTAGATGCTAATGTATGGGCAAATAAATATTAATTTATAGACACTACCTACGTGCATATATGATGTATGAGAGAGTAATTAAAATTACTGAGTAATACTAGCTATATACTGTTGATTAATCTTACATATATAAAAGTTAAACATTCTTGACTACAGATGACATGAAAACACTGTAGCATTTTTTTTATTTTTCCCGATTTTTTTCTGTCATTGTTTTTTTGTAGTTTTTCGCGCGGAGCGCGAGCTCTTCGTCTAGTTATAATTAGAGTTGAAGACCAAGTTAACTAATAGCTAATGATTTAATCTAATATACTCATGTCTCAATACTGGGATACTGTTCATTTCTACAGTAAAACACTGTTCATCATATTTATAGAATTTCCCCTGACGCGCACTATTTATGGTACAATAAATTTACTATTCATCCTATTTTTTCCAAATTTTTAAAAAAGATTTATTATAAATTTATTATTACAATACGAAAATTTAAAATTTAACTTCTTCGCGCGAAGCGCAACGCTAGTTTAATTCAATTTTGTTGGATCAAAGCGGCAGAAGCTTTGCTTATACTACACCCAAAGCCCACTTCATAAACAAAGCTACAAAAGTTAGCATACAAGAACTAATAATTTCCAGCATAATTACGATCGAATTATAATTGTGGTATATAAAGTCTGATATTCCTTGCACCACTCAATGGTTAATTGATTATCCTGTCCTATAAATATAATATAATAAATATATATAGCTATAATAACTATAATTAATGTTATAATGTAATGATGGTTTATGTTAAAGCGCAAGACTAAGGTCAAATAAATGTGCGAAAGCGATTACAATTCAATTTAAAATTTTTAGACTTTAATCACCCTGGCCAAGTAATAAAGCAAGCAATTTTAAGAACTAATTGAGCAAATCACAAAAATAGAGATCAATGAACTAAAGAGAGAGATAGAGTAAAGAGAGAGCAATCAAGAAAAAGTGAACATGCTACGTAACGTGGTTCGACCTATCAAAAGAAATTAGGCCTACGTTCACGGGTCTTCCAGAATAAATCTTCTTTCCGGCCGTTTCACTATAATCAAGTATCTTTTACAAAGGGGCGGAGATGATATTTGACTACTTCTAACACAAATGAGCCAATCTTCTTCTTCTAAATCGATGCATCTAAAATTTGGCTCTATAATTCAACTTATGTCTTAATTAGTAATTTTTTTATTATGAGTTTGCGTCAGAATCAATTATGAGTCGCTCGTTTCTCCGATTACAAAACGGACTCGACGCGGTGGAAGTAGACTCGAATATCTGCAGCTCAATGGCTTGCGACGATAAAAAAATTTAATTACGATCTCGACGAGCATTGTCGAAGTTGTTACAAAAAATTACCTAAATATCATGGATTAAATTAATAATATTTTTATTAATAAAAAATCAAACTTTTGGGACTGTTTGATTTGCGGGGAAAAAAAAACAACAAAACCACAACACCGGCTTTTTGGATTTCTCAAAAGATCGGTATTCGCAACTCCGGTCTATTTTACTTCTTACGCTTTTGCATTAATCTTTGTTTTTATTTATAATTTATTTATTATATTTCTAGTATTAAAAAATCGGAAATATCGAGACAGATTGAACGGAAAAATAAAAAAAAATTAATGCCGTAAGTATCTGGAAAAGTGATGAGGTCCCCATAAAAGGTTTTATGGAAGAGGATATAATTCTTGCCACTGCTGTTTTGTTTCATCTTATCCCAATCAATCTACGCCCCCATGAAGCTAATTATTGGCGACACCATGATGAATAACCCGATCGATGTTATACTTTACATGCGTTTGTATTGTATATATGAGAAGAGAATAGGTCTAACGATCGATATAAAGAAAAAGATGAGCAGATTGCATGATTGTAACGTGCAAGGAACCGAGATGGAAAGTATTCAGTGTTAAACTGTTAATGTGTTATCCTATCTTATTCCTATTCCTATTCCTATTCCTATTCCTATTACTATTCCTATTCCTATTCCTATTCCTATTCCTATTCCTATTACTATTCCTATCCTAGCAAGTTGAAGTAGCAACACCAAAGTAAATTAAAGCAGCTTACTTTCCAATTTTCTATTCCAATTAGATTACACTACACAATACACATAGTCTAATTATTAATTAATTAATGGCCTTGTTTTGTTTTGTTGCGTATAATGTATATATAAAATATAAATAGAGGCTGTGCTTGTGTTTCAATTCCCTCGCTCACTCCCATAGTCTCATGGCCTCCATTATCCTCTTCCTCTTCTTTTGTCACGGTGTTCTTTTCTTTTTTGCCGGTGCCGCCCGGCCCCCATTCGCATGCGCGCCTGGCGGTCCCGCCTCAAGCCTCCCATTCTGCAGCGCGGGTCACCCGCTCAGGGCCCGCGTGAGGGACTTGCTCGGCAGGCTTACGCCGGACGAGAAGGTCCGCCTGCTCGTGAACAATGCGGCTGGGGTGCCGCGACTCGGCATCAACGGCTACGAGTGGTGGTCCGAGGCTCTGCACGGCGTCTCCAACACCGGCCCAGGAGTTCGCTTTGGCGGTGCATTTCCAGGTGCCACCAGCTTCCCGCAAGTCATCACGTCAGCCGCGTCCTTCAATGTTTCTCTCTGGCAGCTCATTGGCCAGGTAATTTCTTCTTTTTTATTTATTTACTACAAATATCTAAAGGAAGTTTGGTGCTCTGTTTATGGACAAAATTCTTTCTTTTGGTCTTTTCTCTTTTACATTGTGCAATCCGTGGGTGCATATATTTAATTAATTAATTAACCATAGTTTGGAGCTAGTAAAGATGCTTTAATTTGCAATGGCAATGTCCAAGGAATAAAGTGAGAAATGATGGATACACCATACATAGATGTTGGTTTAATTGGTAATTGGTAGGTGGTATCATGGTATGGTATCAATGGTATCATTGGTATGTAACCAATAAAATGTCTAAAATTCAGTACCAGTCACAATTGCAAATCGGTAACTCCCGCCTGTTACAAAACATGCGCTATGTAAAATGCAATGTACCGAATCTCTTTTGCATTGAAAAAACGGTACACGTGACGCTGAGTACTCTTAAAAGTCTAAACCCTGCTTTTAGAACCAGAAACTTGCAATGAAAAATAACTTGGTCTTCAAATTAAATTCCAACTTTTCTAGATGCATGACAGTGACATGAAACTAGGCATATTTGATGTCTTTCTCTTTTTCATTTTTTATTTAATTTTTACGAAAAAGGTGGTGTGGTCTCAATTTGATGCAAAAGGAGAAGCGGGATATAGCCACCAACTCATTTATCATAGCATAGCATAGCATATGATATGGTTTTGTAGGCACTTTTGAATTTATCGATGCTATGCTTTTGTTTTGTTTTATTGTGAAGTTACAATTAGAGTTCTAAATTCGCGTCGTTTTATTTCATTTCGTTCCAAACACGACACAAAACGATACGACACAGTTAGTATTATATTATATTTACTGTGTCGTTTCGTGTCGTACCAAAAATTGAAAGGGACTGGAATAGAACGATTAAGAAACGACACGTTTAGGCACGTCGTGCCTAAACGTGTCGTATCTTAACCGTGTTGTGTCTAATCGTGACGTGTTTGTTTGTGCCGTATTGCTTCGGCATGGATTGCCTTATTCATGTTAATCGTGTCGAAAATAATAAATAAACTACAAAATAGATTTTTTTTACAAGAACATAAAAATCTAGAAAAAATCTTTAAATTTTATAGACAATTATTTTTTTGTATCTCTAGTACATTTTCTTTGGAGAGTCATAACAGCCCAAAAAGAAAAAAAATATATTTATTCGAAAACACGGCACGATACGACACGAGAACACGTCTATATACAATACAGCAGATATCATATATGACATGACCAATACTGAGGCAGAAGCGGAATTAGAAATTATATACGGAAGGAGCTAAGTAAAATTTTTGTACAATATTAATACTATTAGAGGGTCAATTAGTATTAATAATTAAAAGAAATATAAGATTTAAACGAAAAATTGACAACTTTTTAAATTATGGGGGTGGCTAAGCAAAAGTGGCTTTAAATCGGCCACTGCTAACAGAATGAGGTTGTTATTACCACTGCATTATTGAGTCGTGTTTGTAGCTGGCACTGTACTGTAATGTTAATTGTTACTGTACATCCATGTGTGAAAGGAAAGCAGATCTGTATTACCAACTTAATTACATTGTTACAATTTTCTTTAGCAATCTGATTCTATATAGCTCTGATCATACGGCTATACTATATACATATATAATGAATTTATATAGATGTCTGAAAATTAAGAAAAAAAAACAGTATTAATTATCTGCAACTTGCACTAGAAGTTAAAACCAGAATTGAAGAAGCGGCTTGCTTTCTTTTGGTGGGTCTCTATCATCTATCATCTATCATCTATCATCTATCATCTATCATCTATCATCTATCCTCTATCCTCTATCCTCTAGCATCTATCATGTAATGTAATAATGCAAACCTATTTGATCTATCTATCTCTCTCTCTCTCAGTATAATGGCTATCAGTCCCATCTATCTCAACTACCACTGGATTGATTTTCAAACTGTGAACTGTGAAGATCACAGGTAGGTCACTTTTGTTTCTTATCCAGGCGGCCAGGCCCCACAATTAAATCATGAAATCAACCAACTATTCAACTTGCAGTTGCATGCATGCTTCCTACAGGCTGCACTACACAGCCTCCAATCTCCACAGACAATTAGACAGTGACATTTTATTGACCTCTTCATTGCATTTGCATTTGCATTTGCCTCCAAAAAATAAATAGAAGATGGATGCTTAATTTAATTTTGGATCTGAACGATAGAGTTCAAACAGTATTATTTAACTGCACATTACTCTGTCCTTTTAATTGCCTATCAAATATATATGTAGTTTGCATGCCTGCAAATTATTAAAACTGCTTTTTCTTTCTATAACCTTAATTATGATCAGTAATATATTAACTAAAGTCTCATTTCATATTATCATATACATATATATACTTATACTAACTGGGCTTATTATTTTCATGAAATCAACTGACTCGGAAGAAAAAAACATCAACAAAACTTGAAATGCCTTCTGCTCTCAACAGACAACAGACAACAAACAACAGACAGCAGACAACATGCAGTACAGTACAAATCTTGGATCAGTACTCAATAAATTCCACTTTGAACACTACAAAACCTTTTTCTGTGCCTGGCTGCGGGTCCCTCGGAATAAATCTATCCGGAATTATAACAGTAGATTCACGATCGTTTTTTTACTATTAGAATTTTAATAAATAAATTATAAATAGTATTAACTATGATTACTATTTTTTTCTACAAACTTCGTCTACACTCGTCCGGTCTATTTTTTTTATATTGTCGCAAGCAATCGAGTTGTAGATATTCTAACTATTTTCATTGCTTCGAGTTTGATTAGGGATCGAAGGAATATGCATCTCAAATTTTGTTGTCTTCAAATTATGTCTTAATTAGTATTTTTTTATCACGAGTTTGTGTCAGAATCAATTTTGAATCACTCTTTTTTCTGATCACAAATCAGACTCGACGCGATAGAGGTAGACTCGAATATCTACAACTTGATGTTTTGCAACGATAAAAAAAATACTAATTACGATCCCAATTAACGCGACTTAGATTATTACAAAAATAACCTAAATATAACCAACAAATACATTATTTTTTATTAATAGTAAATTCATGGTACAAAAGCATATATGACAAAAGGGAAAAATGAAGGTCTTAATGGACGGTGTTGGCAATATCATCTATTTGACTTTTTTTAAAAGTCTGATGTTTCCAACGCTGACATTTTATATTTTTTCGAACTTTCATATCAATCTTTATTTTTATTTATAATTTATTTAATAAATTTCTAAAATAAAAAAGGGATTCACGAGACAATAATTCGGTTTGGATATTTGGATATCCCAAGTTTCTTCACCAGTTAACACAAAACTGTCATTCTCCATTTTCAAATTTTTACTTGTTACTTTTAAGCAGCATTTATCATTCATATCTGTCGTGTGAACATCCATCCCCATAAGGCCATAACTAGAAAATTGCAAGTGTGAGTCGTCTCAAAAAATATTTTTTTTTAGATTTACAGTTTTACTGTAAGCTAGAGGCTAGAGAATATGATAATATTTCATGGTCATCTCTCACGTGTTTAATATTTATCTATGCCGAGGCGAGAAGCAATGTGAAATGACATGTCAGAAAGCAAGCTGTGAAAATCTTGAGATGTCATTGGTTGAGGACAGAGCAAATTTTGCCTAAAGTTCTGTGCCGTATTTTTAAATTTTTTGTGGGTCCTGTTGAAAGAAAATGATCTCTCTTTTTCCATTTTTAGCCATAGCATTACATACCACTACCAGTGTCAGAAATCAGAAATCGGAAATATATAGCATCGTTTTCTATTCAGAAATTCATTTATTTATTATAATGTTTTTTTCCTTTTCGGACAAGGAAAAAAATTCGTTTGTTGTCTTGATGTTTCACTTTTGAGTTTTGACATATATTATTCGGATACTTCATTTTTCTAGTCGTACGCGTATCGGATACGATTCGGATACGGATACGGATACATCTTGGATATGGTGCGAGTGCGTATCAGATACGCCGCGTGACGTATTCAATTATTTTATATTATTTGACCGACGGATTCAGTCAAGATACGTTTAGGATAAGTTTTTTGATACGAATTAAGTTTTTGGGTACGTTTGGGATACGGATTGGGTTGTTTAGTATTAAATAATCAATTGTGTATATTATATAATATTAATCACACCACATAATTTGTATAGTATTATTTTTTATATAACATGAACTCTTTTGTTAAGAAAATGTTTAATCAAATGCTTATATTTTTTTGTTATTTCATAAGTATCAATATATATTAAAAAAAGTCGAATAGAAAAACAAATTTCAAGCATTTTAATATATAATATGATTTTTATTATTATATATATACCTGCAACCGTATTTGCGATTTTCAAAAATTGCTGTATCGCCGCACCCGTACTGTATCGGATACGATACGGACACCCGCACTCGTGCAACACAGTAAATTTGACATTCAAGAAAGAACAGTGAACATGTGCTACTGTGTTAGAGGATAGAGCCATTACTAAAAAAAATCTCCCTTAGAATAAATGAACAAAAATGTATGAGAAATGACAATTTATGATATTATTTACTTTAATTACATCTATTATGCACTAACTACTGTGTCGCTCATTTCATGTTGGAAGTGATAATACAATTAATTGAGTCGTCTGATATTAATTTAATTATAAAGAGATGCATAATGTTATGAAACAATTACTATGTGAAGGTGGTGTCAGACGAGACTCGGGCGATGTATAACGGAGGGCAAGCGGGGCTCACAGTGTGGAGTCCCAACGTGAATGTGTTTCGCGACCCGCGGTGGGGCCGAGGCCAGGAGACGCCCGGCGAGGACCCCAAAATGGCTGCTCAGTATGCCGTTGCATACGTGCGTGGCCTCCAGCAGCCGTATGACGGGAAGCATGGCCGCACCAAACTCAAGCTGGCCGCGTGCTGCAAGCACTACACTGCATACGACCTCGACAATTGGAAGGGTGTCGACCGCTTCCATTTCAATGCCTTGGTATGTATATATGTACATTACATGGTTTCTGCAAATGCAATAAGTTAATTATTTGCTTAATGTAATTAATTTAATGCTAATGATTGATGAATTGAAATATATATGTGCCCAATGAATAATATAAGTAGGATATATCTGTAGGTGAGCAAACAAGACTTAGAGGACACATTCAACGTGCCGTTCAAGGCGTGCGTGACGGAGGGAAATGCAGCAAGCGTGATGTGCTCATACAACCAGGTGAACGGAGTGCCGATGTGCGCTGATCCAAACATGCTCAGAGGCACCATCAGGGGACAATGGCACCTCGACGGGTAATTAATTAATTAACATAGCACTCACTCACTCTTATCCAATTTGACTACTGATTAACTACTTAATTAATTGTACTTTTATTCAGTTTACATGGGATCCTGATTCCTGATTCCTGATTCCTGATCCTAATTAATTAAGAAGATATTTGGATTGCAGGTACATAGTCTCAGACTGCGACTCGGTTGATGTTTTCTACAATTCACAACATTATACTGCAACCCCTGAAGATGCAGTTGCTGCAACTCTTAAAGCCGGTAATTAATTGCAATAACCAGCTAATTAAATGTTGTATCCCTGAATATTAAGCTTATTATTCTATCATGTTGCAATTACCTAGTTTTACTTTACTCTGGAGGATTGCTTCTTAATTAATTTATTTCAGGATTGGATCTGGATTGCGGTCCCTTCCTGGCACAATACACTCAGAGTGCGGTGAGCAAGGGCAAAGTGACGAATGCCGATGTCGACGCTGCTCTGACCAACACACTCACTGTGCAGATGAGGCTCGGCATGTATGATGGCGACCCTAGTGTCCAGCCATTTGGGAACTTGGGACCACGGGACGTGTGCTCCCCTGCTCACCAGGGCCTGGCCTTGGAGGCTGCTCGTCAGGGCATCGTGCTCCTCAAGAACCATCGCAAGGCTCTCCCGCTGTCCCCATCAGGCCACCTCACTGTGGCAGTCATCGGGCCCCACACAGACGCCACCGTCACAATGATTGGGAACTACGCCGGTGTTCCTTGCCAGTACACCAGCCCTCTCCAAGGGATCGGATCCTATGCGAAGACCGTGCACCAGAAGGGCTGTATGAATGTGGCATGTCAAGGCAACCAACCAATCGAGTCTGCTGTCGATGCAGCGCGTACTGCTCATGCCTCTATTGTTGTTGTTGGGTTGGACCAATCAATTGAGGCGGAGACGAGGGACAGAGACAACCTCCTTCTTCCTGGTCGGCAACAAGAGCTCGTTTCCAAGGTGGCATTGGCATCCAAGGGGCCAGTGATACTAGTCGTCATGTCTGGCGGTCCAGTTGACATTTCTTTTGCTGAGAACGACCCGAGGGTTTCAGCCATCCTATGGGCTGGATACCCCGGTCAAGCTGGTGGAGCTGCTGTAGCTGATGCAATCTTTGGTGCACATAATCCAGGTACTGTTAACTGATAAATAACACATGGAATTCTGCATTGTTAACTGTTAAGGGAATTATGATAATTATGTTGTTAAATGTTAATTATAATTATTATTATTTATTCTTTGTGATAATAGGTGGTAAGCTGCCAATGACGTGGTACCCGCAAGACTATGTGCAGAAGTTGCCAATGACCGACATGAACATGCGGGCGAACCCGTCGAAGGGCTATCCGGGTCGGACCTACCGCTTCTACACTGGTCCTGTAATCTATCCCTTCGGGCACGGCCTGTCTTACACCAAATTCTCTCACTACTTGGCTCACGCTCCGACCCAGCTTTCGGTTCCACTCGACGGTCAAAGATTCATGTCGGTAAACTCATCCGAGCCTGCACAAACAAAACGGGCAGTACGGGTGACACATGCTAGATGTGACGGCCTGCACATCCCAGTGCATGTTGATGTCAAAAATGAGGGGGACCGAGATGGGACCCACATCGTGATGATGTACTCGAATCCGCCGGCCGGGCACTCTGCACCAGCGAAACAGCTGGTGGGTTTTGAAAAGGTGCACGTGACGGCAGGCAGCCAGGTGAGGGTTGAGATGGGGATCAACGTGTGCAGGGATCTTAGCTTTGCAGACAGCAATGGAGTAAGAAGGATACCGATCGGGGAACACAGACTTGAGATAGGTGGGTTGACGCACTCGGTGTCACTGGTACTGGTAGCATGAGAAGATACACACACACTGCAGGAAGTTGGCATTAGTTACTAGTTAGGAATAATTAATTTAAATTTTTTTAATATCCACAAGAGGAAAGAGGAAAGAGGAAAGAGGAAAGAGGAAAGAGGAAAGAGGAAAGGGCAATTAGCATAAGAATGGCAAAATTGCCCCCTTAATCAATTAATTAATTAAGCGTGATTTATTGTTGAAGAAGAGAAGAGGCATGCAAAATTAGATGATTGCTTGTATGTCTGCTGTGGCGCTAGAAATTGAAGTGCATGAATCGCAGTGGGATCTTAACAGGGTAGAAAAAGTTTACCCTTCAAAATGAAATGAAATGAAATATTTATTGAAGGAGAATAATATACATATAGTCTTTTGAATATCTATACTTGCTGATAGAAGAAGCTTTTTAAGTGTTGGTTTGATTGATTCTGTTGCTATAGTTATATGTATTCAATTCCTTTTAAGAATCAGGCATGTGATCGATGTGATGCTGTGATACTGATGCAGATGATACCTTCTTGTTGTATTGTTCTTCTATGTAAAAATGTTACGGGGTAGGGGGTAGAGAGGCTATAGGTTGTTATAGGAAAAAATGAAGTAAAGAGGCAGGTTCGGTTTTTATCAAAAAAAAAGAGGCAGGTTCGGTACCGGATGGTACCATACCAATACTACGTGTACGTGTTGGTTCGTTGTATGAAAACGTTAGCAACATTAGCATTAGGCATTAGGTTTCAGTGAAATGTGTGTTGTGTGTGCGTTGTTTGAAGACTTGATAAGAAAAGAAAATGACGTCGACTTAGACGTGACATGACATCCATCATAGATGGTTGTGGGCTGTGGCTAATGCGTTACGACATGTAGAGAACCCGTTGATACAGATTCTCTGCTGTTATGGTAATGCAAGGCTTTATCAAGCCTCTATTTTTGTCCAAAGTGTTTACTTTTGATATCAAAGTGATCGTCTTGACTTTTACATGCATGTTTCAACATTTACATCTTCAAAATGTACTTATAGAAACATGCAACTCATCAAAACTCAATTGTGCAAAATTAACACTCATTTATTTTACAAATCGTCAAATCAAAGAAAAGTTAACACTCATTTATGAAGACATGATTCACAAATTTAGGTAATAAGTAATATTTCTATATTAACACCATATCTAAACTAGAATACTTTTCTTCTTTTGGTTCTTCTCCATCATAGTCTAAACTCATTAAGATCTTAACATCCTAATTAACCTAAACAATTGCAATTCATCTTTCGATACTTGATACAATTCCTCAAATCAATTAAGTAAAGCATGTAGGTAAAAATCGTCACATTTCGGTATATAGATTATTATCTACTTTTTTTTTGTGTGATCGGGATCTAACAATTCAATTTCTTAATTAAAATAATCAAATTCTAAGTTATGCAATCTGATCAAGATTGCAATCAATTGAAACAAATAACAAGTTATATAACAAAACATAACATGAAATAAACTATGCCCGAGATGATGTTTAAGGTGTCAGAGCTAAGAAATAGCTCTGCCACCTTGAAACATCATCTTGGGCATTCTAATTATTGTTTTCTGCATTTCAAAAGAATTCTTGGGCAGTAATTGTGTGCTTGGAAATTTGGAGAAGGCTTTCTTGATTCTTCTGATTCGAATCCTCAAGTTATATATAGACATGACATATCTTGAAGTCTTGAAATCTTGAACTGCTGCTTCTTGCGTTACAGAAACATACAACCAGTTAAAGAATCCGTTGCAATGGGTTACATCATTTCTCAATTTACTCCATTTTATTGTGGAGTATTCACCACCATTTTATGCCTAACAATTCCTTCGGCTTTGCAAAACTCATCGAATTGGTGATTACAAAATTCAAATCATTATCGATTCTCAACCTCTTAATTTTCTTTCCAATTTGGTTCTCCAAAAGAATCTTTCATTCTTTAAATGCCTTAAAATCTCACTTTTCTCTTTCAAGAAATAAACCTAAACTTTTCTAGAAAAATCATCAATAAAAGAAAGCAAATAACGAGAATCGTTATCTTTTGATGGCTCATGTTAGGGTCCCCAAAGACCCGAATAGATATAATCCAAATGTTCCCTTGGTTTGATGAATGGTTGTAGAGAAGCTCAACCTCTTTTACTTAATACACATGTTCACAAAACTTCAAGCTATTTGTGCATTGTCCACACAACAAGCCTCTCTTGCTGAAGATGGTCACCCCCCTCACCATATAATCCAACCTCATATGCCACAATTTTGTAACATCTTCTGAGGTAGGACCCGAAGTCGCAATAGCGACCGTGCTGGTAATAGTAGAGCCTTGCAAAAAATAGAGAGTTATAACTCTATTTTTTCTTTATGATAGTGAGAGCCCTTTGAAAATACGAAGGACTCCACCTTCATTTTGAAACTTGCAACTTTTCTCTTCAAGGGAATTCAAAGAAATTTAATTTTTACTCAAGTCATGTATATGCCTCACACCATCAACCTTCGGATCTTGCTATCATGAAACTTAATTTTTACCGTTCTAACACCAGCGATTTTGCACAAGTTGTTATTACCCATAAGCACCTTGCCACTAGACGACTCATAACTCTTAAATCAATCTCTATTTGAAGTCATGTGTTGAGAATCACTCGTATCCATAATCCAAGAATTCTCACCATTGACACAATCGTCAACAACACAAAGAGTGTCATATGTGTCATCACAATCTGCCACATTAGTCTTTTTCGAAGAGGCACCTTTATCCATCTTTTGTTTATTTTTCAACTTAAAACAATCGACCTTTATGTGTTCATTCTTATTACAATAATTACAAGTGAGAAATTTGTGTCTTGACTTTGAACGAATTCTACCTTCTTTCAGGGTCTTGTCCCAAGACCTATTCTGATTGGCAACCAAACCAACGCCATCACCCTCTTTCTCAATATTAGTCATTTCATTATCTAAATGCAACTTGACTTGTAAAATGCTCTTAACATCCTCAAGAATAATTGTCTCTCTACTGTACACCATCATGTCTCTAAAGGCATTGATGCGTGTAATGAACACAACAACAAGAATGTTTGATCCTCATCCTCTATCTTAACACCTAACCTATCTAAATCATTCAAAATGGAGACAAACTTCGTAATATGATCGCAAATAGATATGCATTCTTCCATACAAAGAGTGTAGAGACGCAACTTCAACCAAAATCAGTTAGAGACTTCTTTATGAAAATATTCTCTAACTTTTTCCACAAACTTTTTGTGATTTTTTTCGAAAGAACCTCTTAAAATATTGAGTTGCTCAAACACAATTGAATAATGAAAATGACTTTATCACTCATCCGTCACAACATCGATCAATTTTTCTCTATCAAATATGGTATTCTTAACTTCAAGAGCGGACAAGATGACGATCATCCGCACTTTTGTCATGATGCAAATCTCGGCATCTCTGTTGTCTCAAAATCATGAACCTTGGAATCAACAAATCTCTTATATTTCTCAAATTCTCGGATTTACTAATCAATTAAGCAAACCCGATTAGCAATTTAATTAAACAACTAAAATAAATGGCAAATGTCAGCTTCGCTTCACTGTGGTCTGTGGGAGCAATTAAAAATAAGAAGAAACTGGTCAAAAGGTCAAAGTTTCTTTTGGGTTGCAAAGAAAGCATCAATCATCAATTCATCCCATTCCCATTCCCATTCCCATTCCCAATCCCATTCCCAGCCATCCTCGACTCGACTTCGACTTCGATTTCGACCCCCCCTCTCTCCAAACCCTAACCCTAACCCTAGATTCATGGGTTGGGCTACCAGATTCATGGCTGCAGTCGCCTTCCTCGCCGTCGGTGTGGTCTTCGCGCCCGATGCGCTGCTCTCTTCCTCCTCCTCCTCGCCTGATTCTCTTTCCTTCGCCGCCGTCAAGCTGGCGCACCTCCTCTGCTTCGCCACCTCCTTCGGCGCCGCTCTCTGGGCCACCTTCATCGGCGGCATCATCATGTTCAAGTGCGTTAGTTACTACTATTACTGCTACTACTATATATCTCTCTCGATTCTTCTATTCTATTCTATGATGTATGTATGTATGTATGTATGTATGTATGTATGATGCGTAGAACACAGAAGTCTAGAACTGAAACTTGAAGAATTGAAATTACCAATGATTGAATGAATCAGGAACTTGCCCCGACACCAGTTTGGGAACCTTCAGGCCAAGATGTTCCCTGCCTACTTCGGTCTCGTCTCTGTCTCTGCCGCCGTTTGCGTCGCTGCTTTCGCCTACCTCCACCCCTGGAAGTCCGCATCCTCTCTCGAGCGCTACCAGCTCGGGTTTCTCCT